>JAQGAK010001076.1:0-41199 GCA_034696945.1 Lipothrix lubbocki
CCAAAAATTGGGCATTTTCAATTTTCTGCCATGGGCAGATTTTTAGGGCATTTGCCCAGTGGGTAGGGCATTTTCAGCAGGGCGGGCAGAAACACGAGGGCATTTTCATTTTGCCAACACTACTAATCACTAATATTTTAGCATATTTGGGGAATTCCCAATTTATATTTCATATTTAATTTCAATATATTAAAGATTTCGCGTAATGAACTTGTATTTTGTATTATTTGTAATTTATTTCGTATGTATTAAAGTAGGAATTTATTTTCTATTTGTTTTTGTTAACATGATTTTTATTTTTATGTAATTCGTATTTTTGACACGTCAGCCCTACCGCAAGCCGCAAAACGGATTCGTCATTTAAATCCCTATCAATTTCCATGTGTGAACTAATGATACTCATTAACTACAAATCTACAATATATATTACCTTGCTTTTATTAATACTTTACGATACACAGTTGACAGTTTAGTTTATCACAGTGGGGTTTGATTTACCTTGTGCTCGTTAAGGATTTTACTTCCCATTTCTGGTTCATTTTAACAATGACAGGCAACGTACTTGTGGATTATTATTGACAATGAGTCAGAACTTCAAAAGCAAGATTAGATTTGTATTTATACGTGTGCACTGATACTATGGGTTTAAAATGAAGGAATGAGAATCTGTCAACAGTCAATGTTAAAGTGTCAAACTTGAAAATTATTTTAAAGAACGTTTTAATTAGTTAGTCGTAAGTTTTGTAACGAGTCAACCTGTGGATTCTTATTTTAAATCAACTATTATACATAATTAAATAAATAATATTAATCTGCACTTTAAATTTCCCATTACTAACTAATTAGTTTCGATTAATTTTAATATTTTAGATTAATCTCTTGGAGAAAGCCAGCGTTTTTATGAAGATTTCTACAAAACTGTGTTTTAGGAAATCTTTTGGCAGCTGCTTTCTTTAGCACAATTCTATGCTGTGCATCCAAAATATAATTAAAAATAACATTTCGTTGTAAATAAGTGACGTCCTAACGCATTTTCTCATTGAAGTTACGATTTTAATAAATTAAAACAGGAGCAGCAAACTTTCATGCCGTAAGGTAAGAAATATACTTCTTTCTCATTTACTCTGTTTATTCAGTATATGTTTGTTGTATTTACATTTTGCATTTGTCTTGTTTTTATTTTGTATTTATTTTGTATCTGTCTTGTTTTTGTATTTATTTTGTATTTTATATTAATTTGCTATTTATTTTGTATTATGTATTTATTTTGTGTTTTGTATTAATTTTGTATTACTTTGGTATTTATTTTGTATTGTGCACGTATTTGTTTTTGTATTTATTTTGTATTATGAGTTTTATTTGTTTTGTATTAGTTTTATATTTTGAAAATTACTTTTGAAAGATGAAAATGTAAATTGTATATTTTAATTAGAATTAGAGCAAGTGAAAACGAATTATTTGCTTACGAAGCTTGTTTCCCACTTACATAAAAAATCCTTGACTGAGCGGCGGTAAATTTAAAATTAGATGAATGTAAACGAGACGGTCGGACGGATTATTAGGATTACTTAAAAATGTTGTTCTTGAGATTGTGGCGTGTTTTCCACACTGATCTTTAAACATAATAAATATTTATTGAAAGCACAAAACAATATAGTATAGCTTATTCGGAGGAAATTATGTTTTTCAGAATGTAAACCTATCATTGATTAAATCAGTGGTTGACATGAAATTGTCCTCGTTTTACAATAAACTATAGTTTTGAATTTTTTTCTTTTTGCCGAATCTCATTCTGGCCGGAACTTGTTGAAATACTGAAATAAGGTTAAAGTAGTAGGTATTTATTTTGATTCATAAAATTGATCAATATTAATTAAATTTTTGCGTGAATTCCTAATTTTAATTTAGTTTATAATATGTAATGCAACAATTTTTTTTATTACAGTTTTACTTCAATTATGGAAACTTCTTCCCCCACGGACCGGCTTATTCAACCCGAATGTTTGAGCACTGAAGAGCTAAAAACTCTTTTAATGCAGGTTCTTGAAAAATTAATATTAAAAATAAAAATCAATTTAATTAGTTTATTTCATGTTTTGGAAATTCCAATAAAATAATTCTTTATTAATCAAATAAAAGAATCAAATAAATCTGCATTCTGATGTTGTAGTCTTGATGATGAAAAGTGAAAGGAAAATTCTGAAGATTAAATAACAAATGCTTATGGTTTTAAAAAGTATTTTTTTAAATAAAATAATTAATGAAAATCTAATAAATAAATAATTTATATTTTTTGAAATTACAGAGAGGGCTGCTACCACAAGATCTACCTCCAGATCGTGGAGGGATTGTGAATTTGTACAACCGCCTAATCCTTCCTTTACCGCAAAGAGAAATTATCAAGTCCAGTAGACTGAGCAAAACACTGCGTAGATATAAATCCCCGGAAAAATGTCAATCCTTCATCTCGGCCCATAATGCTGTCAATAATAATAATAATAGTCATAATATTTCAGTAATTAATATTAAAAACCCTCCTGCCAATCCTTCTTCATCTTCTTGTCCACCTCCATATCGGAATAATCCCGAAGTCGGCAAACGCAGGACTGCTGATAATTCTGAATCCATTCATACTCCAAATAAGAGGCCGAAAAATATGATTTCATGGCCGTGAATTTTGTCAAGTGGTTGAAATTATTTTTTTAAGAGTAATGACTTCGTTTAGTTCTATTTTACAGAGAAAGTGACTGAGAAATATACACAAATAGTGTGTTATTTGTAATAATTATTCTTTATTCTTTTCCGTTATTAATTCTTGTTATTATTGTTGTTACAATATTTTTTTTGTTAATATTATGATATTCTTCAAGTTGTGGCATTGCTTTTGTTTTGCTTGAATGGCTGATAGGGGAATTTTAAAAGTTTTCGAGCTAACTATAAAGTTTCCAGTATGTATTCGCGAATAAGAATTTCCGGGTATACTGTGAATTAAAATAAATGGTTTTGTAAGCTTAAATTTCTGATACGAATTATGATCTTAATTCTGAAAATTTTGATTATTTAGTTTTACATAAAACCTGCATGGTAAACATGAAAATTTTGTTTTGTAGCGCAAATTTTTACATTTTCCAATCTTAAGTTTCTATAATTAAAACATGTTTCAGATTAATATCGGACTGATTTCTTATCCAACTTTAATTAAAAATAAGGCAAAGATTGTTTATATCCAGGTGAAGGTACCAGGATAACTACAAAGATTATTGTAAAATTTGCTTTTTAAATCTGTAAGTTGAACAAAGTAGTCCTGGACCTCGGGTCCGCGTAAAATATTTGCAAATTCAGGTAGTTATTATCGGAGTAACCCGAGTTTAAGAGTAATCTGCTATAATACAACATAATTTCTACAAATTACTTATGAACATTTATGAAAGAACCGGTTCCAGCAATTCCAGAATGAATACAAAAAGCTTGGCACAACTTCCCGGCAGCAAATATGAACAAAAGAAATTCTATATTTACTTTAATGGAGATATTTATTTACATTCCTGATACTCCTAGCTGATCGTGAGTAAATTGTTATCATGGACATCTAAACATTACAAGACCGAAACAAGAAGCTTTGAAAATCTCGAAATAATTATCAAAAAATTAAAAGTGGGTAAATAAAATATTGGGTTTGAGCGAAATTTGAAGTTTAAAAAAATTCTATTAATGTTTGTACAAACGTCAATTTTAGGCAGCAAAAAGTTTTAAATAATAAATTTTTATCCACTTTTCAACCTAAAAAGCTGCTGAACCTAATATGCATAAATGCTGTAAAGATTGTGAAATGGCGATAAAAACCGCGATGTATAGCGCAATTCAAAGAAAAATTACAAACTTTCAAACAAAAAAACGAATCATTATAGAAAACATCAAGGGAAAATTGTAAAATGGTAAGCAAAAAGTGCGAGGTAAAGACAATTAAAGGAAAAATCGGCGCAAAGAAATTGGAAATTTGACTGCCTTTTTTGAAATTTTAAGGCAAAAAAACGAGACATGGTCCCGGGCTTACTCATGTCTCCACCCCCAATATCAAAAGCTAGCATCTTCATCAAAAATAAATTTATTTTCATTTATACAGTTTTATTTATGTAATTGGTACAACTCGACCAAATCAATTAATCAACAATCCTACCATTAGAATGATATTCCTCCAATTACAATATACACACAGATACCATTACAGCTTGTAGTTTCCTAAAGCCTAAAATAACAAAAAAATGCCCAAAATTTCTTCCAAAACAAATTTCTTCTAAGCAACCACAAAGAACGCATGTTCGTTTAATTTTTCTGAAAATCTAAATATTTGGCGAAATGTGCTTTAATGCCTTGCTAACATTAAAAGAGTCCTTAGTAGATGTAGGGCTGCTAAAATAACATCGGCTTAAATAACAAGCAAATGGAGACAAATTTGTTACAAACTGTTTCAGTATATTTACAGGAATATGGTTGGGAAGAATGTGACCACCCGCCAGGACTTTCTGACGGTATTGTTTACTAGAAATAGAAACAAAAGCAACCCTTTAGGTCGTAGAAAAATATTATCGTATATTTTGGTACAGCGGTTTGGTTGGAATAAAGCATTCTTTCGTAAGCAGGTGTCTTCCAGGAATAGCGTTTAAACAGGTATAATATTTAAATATACCTCTTTTTCTAATTAAAATTTAAAGGGCGCAGTAAGGTAAATTTCAAATTAAATCTATATTTGAACCCAATGAACTGTACTGCCATTCTAAAAACTTTAGCTGGAACTGTCTACCTGGAAGCAATTTCGCGGAGTTCGTAGACCTACTACTCTAGCTGCTAAATTCAAGTAATTGACCTTTAAACAGCACTGCATGCTTCCTCGGCAGAGATAGTTGAGAGCACAAAGGAAAAGCGTGTATTGTACATGGTCATTTAATACCTGCCGATTAAAAGATTTGATAATATAAGTACTGTTCACCAGACGTGTCGCTCTGAAAAATTACATGGAAGATGAAAACAAGCGCTACTTAATTAGCTCCATTCGTTATGGATCAAGTGTACACAGATTTTTTGATAAACGTTTCAATTCTTTGCAACAAACGCACCTTATAGCCCTATACACGATCATGTAATATGCACCAAACAACCAGATTTGCGAGCCAAAACATACACATAACATATGTATAGGTATATATATATATATGTAGATACATAATGTAATTATTCTGGCCGGGAATTTGCGAAAAATGCGAAAGTTTTAAAAAAAACAATGCGCTAGACTATTCCCACCCGGGTAAATATTAACCCCCAACACTAGTACAATACAAAACTGAAAAAATAAATGGCGAAAGTTGCGAAAAATGCGAAATATTAAAAATTTTGCGAAATGAAAATATATTTGCGAAATCCCAAAAAATTTCTCTAAAATGTTCAATTTTTTTTATTTTTTAGCCAAATTAACAATTTTTTCAAGCCTATAGGTGTCATTTAGAACTTTGTAATAAATAACTATGATTACAATCACAATTAGCTGTAAATTTGTACTTGACAAGCAGGAAGTTGCCGCATTTAAAACATGAAACAAGACTTAAAACTTTGTTGGTTGAAAACTCTTTGATGTAGTTTTCATTTAATTTATTAATTCATTTTACAGCAAAGTGTTGGGGCAGGCAAAATATAATTTCAACAAAATATTTTTTTATATAAGAGGAACTGATTAATATATTATATAGAGTGATTTTCTAATTTTTAATGCATACACTTATATCCTTAGGCACGTGTATATTATTTGGGGAAAAAGGTTTATGTATTTCATCTTTATTTCATTGAAAAGCAAGTATAGAACCACCAGTGTTGAAGCACATTTAACAAATACATGTGGCAGTAAGGTTTTTTGAACAATTTTTAAGCAATATTTGCTTTTTTACTGCGTAAAAAAGGGGGAACTTTGCGAAATGCGCTTGCGAAATGGAAAATACAAATTTCGAAATTCGGGAACAAAAAATTGCGAAAAAGTCCCGGCCTTAGTAATTACATATATACAAAATGTGTTCACTTATGATCGTCCAAGCTGTATGTATGTATCTTCAAATATCATCGGTGGAGATGCAAAGTGGGCTATCTCCATATATGCGTCTAGCTGCAAAGTGGGACATCCACCATTATTTTAATTCCAAAGTATATAGGATAACTCCACTATATAATTTACAATTGCCTTGCAGTTGAAATTTTCAATACAGAAGCTCCCTCCGTTTTCAGTTTTTTCAATACAATTTAAACGGCAGGATATCCCATCTTATTTGCACTGAATAGTTTGGATGGTGGATATCACATCTTGCATTTGGGTTCACATATGGAGATAGCCCTCTTTGCATCTTCCCCGACGATATTTTATTCTGCATTGAATTGATTGATGGTAGATATCTCATCTTGCATTTAGGTTCACATATGGAGATAGCCCACTTTGCATCTCAACCGAAGATATATGAGTATCCCAAATGATAATTTGTATACATGTAAGGCAATAATAACAACAAGGAAGAGCCCCGTACCGCTTAAAAATTTCAAGACCCCCTTTATGAACCCTTTAACAGTTAAAAAGTTACTTATTGTATCCTGAAGACGTTTGTCTGCGCACTTGATGTGTGTAAGAAAAATACGTGTATATGTAATTGGACAGATAGGGTTGCTTACCTATGCATGCGTAAATATAGGAAGGAGCACATATGTCTGTGCATTTACCTGCTGGCCTGTTGATGGTGATGATGATGCTGAGGGTGCGGATTAGTACACATTCCCAAAAGAAAATGTAGGTATGAGGGGGGTTCCTGTAATGCTCGACGACGACAAAAAAAACTTCCTTATGATCAAGATATAGAAACGATCTTCAAGAAGTTTCAGTCATTCAACATCCCCCTTCATACCTTGCCGATTTCTCTTTTTCATCTTCCATATCCTCATTCTATAGTGTCTGACGACGAGGTGAACATGTCAAAATAAACTCTCTCTTTACTATACTGTCTTTACACACAGTTGGACTTGTTCTGGTCCGGATCTTTCGTATTCCCTATTTCGTGTGAGTTATTACTCTTATTATATACGTTAGCGTTTAAAATATTTAAGTAATATTCAAAATTTTTAGCATTCATAAGTTCTGTACATACTCCCATCTCTAATAATAAAGTGCTGATGTGACTAGTGCATTTAGAAGTATTTCGGTCAGTTGTAAATAGCAAAATTAAATTAAATTGTATAAAATTTTGTTAATTTCATTTGTTGTTTTGTCGATTTTATTTGTTGTTTTGTCAATTGTATTTGTTGTTTTGTCAATTTTATTTGTTGTTTTGTCAATTTTTTTTGTTGATTTTATTTGCTGTTTTGTTTTTTGTTCGGCAATATTTGCTGTACGCAACTGTGTTGTGAAGAGCTGGTTGTAAAACAAATGTTTCTTTCTCAGGTGCAACCATGCAATTCGATTACACTTCCAAAACGGAATGGATGTCAAAAAATTGGACGATATCCCTGTACATCACAGGCGCCTATGTCCTGTCCCTGTACGCGGGTAAGGCATGGATGAAGAATCGACCTGCCTTCGTCCTCCGTAAACAATTAGCAATTTGGAATATTTCCTTAGCCGTCTTTTCGATATTGGCCACTATCCGCACACTTCCGGAATTGGCGGGGATATTGATGAGGCCCGATGGCTTTCATCACTCAGTTTGCTCTCCATGGTAAGCATTTAAGGAATAATAAATTAAAATTTCAAAAATAAAATATATTTTATTTGTCCGCTTACGCTGAATGCAGTGAAGGATTGTTGAGCTATGGATTGATGAATTTACGTGTGTGACAGTTACTTAACCTATAAACATACATTAAGTCTCGGACGTTGATTTTTTCCCCAATTACCTAGTACATATACAAGTCAATGTATGCAGTAGTGAGTGGAATCTTGTTATTGTGTGTGAGTGCAATGGTAATAAGTTGGATCTTTTCGATCCTTTCGGGAATAACCGGTTTCAGATTTTTCGCATGTGTAGATTGTCATGACTTACTATGACGTACGAATGTCTATTCTATTTGATATTTCTTTATACAGTGAAGATGTCTCACCAGACTCTGCGTTTTGGGCCTGGGCTTTCGTCCTCAGCAAAGTTGTCGAACTAGGTGACACTGCCTTCATCGTGCTGAGGAAGCAACCGCTCATCTTTCTTCATTGGTAAATAATACGATTAATTTTTTTGCATGCCGTCGTTTAATCAGGATTATTAAGCGTTCTCAATTGTACATACATGTATTTGGTGTAAGCCATTGGTGTTATGAAGTCTACACCATTATTACTACATCATCGTCATGAAAATAAGCGTCATGGTTTTAGTGATACACTTGTTTACTTTCAACATATTGCAATAATTGTTTATGCAACCTATGTTTGCAAAATTAAAAAAGATTTTCATGCTCATTGATAAATAGTTCAGGCAGCACGTACGTATATTATATAACTTTACAAATTTGGAATTACAAACTTAAAACGTTTTTTGCACGTCAAATTTAGTGTGAAATTGTTGGCATCACAGTATATCGTCGGTGGAGATGCAAACTGAGCTATCTCAATGCTCGTCTAGCTGCTAATTGCAATATCCATCATCATTTTAAGTACAAGGTATGGGATGACCCGACTGTAATTTACAATTGCCTTGCAGTTGAAATTTTAAATGCAGAAGCTCCCTCCGTTTTCAGTTTTTAACGCAATTTAAACGGAACCTATCCTATCTTTGCACTGAATTGTTTCGGTGGTGGATATCTCATCTTGCGTTTAGGCTCACATATGGAGATAGCCCATTTTGCATCTCCACCGACCATATGGTTGTTGGTCAGACTAAATGATTTGTTGTTGTGGCTTGCAGTGTTCAGCCTATAAGGCAATTAGTTCATAATTATAATGTGCCGCATTTCCTCATGCTCACTTTGTATTTAAACGTGTTGTTTTGGCTAACAAATCTTTTTCACGATGTTATTATTTTTATTGTATTTATTTAATTATTAAACTAGAGCATGCTTGAAAGCGTTTGGATATTCTGTTGTGTACGCAAACTGTACATAACGAGTTATTATAATACAATACCATTACGTATTCTATGCAGGAACACAAATTTTCAAGTTTTATTATACAATACCTGTCAAAGATTACAAATATTTTCTTGACAACTACAAGTTTGTGTCTGAATCTGGTACTTGTCTGGTGTTACCCAAGCTCTTGCAACTAATTTTTAGATGGTGGCCAATACGTTGTGTACAAAATTGAATTAAAATAGTTAGAGCCAGATTAGAGCAAACGTTCCGACTGTCTTATGCTTATTGTCAGTGGAGATGCAAAGTGTGCTATCTTTATGTGCATCTAGCTTCAAAATCCGGCATCCACCATCATTTTATGTGCAAAGTGGGATAACTCTACTAATTGACAATTACTTGCAGTTGAAACTTTAAATACAAAAGCTCCCTCCGTTTTTAGTTTTTTTTAATACAATTTAAGCGGCAGGATAGCCCGTCTTGCATTTAGGTTCACATGAAGATAGCCCACTTTGCATCTCCACTGACAATACTTGACTTTTAAAGTATTTGTCAATGGTTTTCCTACAAGAAATTTTAAAATTCCGTGCAGAGAAGTAAATTACTTTTTAGCACTAAAACAATTTTTCTCAGCTTGACAGCAGTTATGACAGCAAAAACAGCTGATTTAAAAAGCAGCTAATTTAAGGACACCATGCAGCATGTGTTGACAGAAGATGCGGCTTTAAATTAGTTTTTACTCCTTTTTTATGTTCATAATTAACAAAAACATCATAACTGCAACGGTAAACATGTATGATATTTCAGGTACCTCATTGTATATTAATCTCCTTAATAAAGAATAATCCATCGCTCGGAAATCAAGAATAGAGAAAACAACACTTTCTCAAATCCCTTCATTGATCGAATTTGCTAAGTAGTTTAATATTAGGCTAAGGTTTTAGCAGCTGCTTACAAATAATTATGATGAGGGAAATGATTGTAGAAGTGTGGCAGTTAATGACTCCATGACTGAAATTCAATGTACAGATAGTAAATACATATGCAAGGTGCCAACGCAAGCACGAAATGGGACAACAATGTGTGCTTGTACCTGTATGAAATCAACTGTTTTAGTATGACATGCATCTTTGAAACTGTTGTATATACAGTGTTCATTTTTTTTATGTGTCTACGTTATACGCATGGGAACCACAGTGGATCTAGATTTATAGTGTGTGAGTTAATGCAAATTCTAATAAGCAGAGAGTGCTTATTAGATGCTTAATGCTTTACATCTTCATTAACAACAAATAACGTATGTAGTCACGCCTTGGAAGTAAAAGCGTAGAATTTTTTAAGCCCTTTGGCTTTCCTTTGGTAATCTCATCAGGATTTCTTTGCGCAGCCTATTTGTCATGCCCTCATTCATATTATTAGCTTGCATTATCCAGAAGTCTGATCAAGTGCATTATATTTCATTGCTTTATTACTATGTATAGCAGAAAAAGTTATTTCTGTAATTTAAACTGGCTCTTGTATCTATTGTTTATTGCCGTTTGTAAAGGGGATATTTGCATTATCTGTATGTCACGTGGACTTGTTAGCAAAATCAGGATGAGAGAGATGATTTATTAATTAGTGAGTTAGTATTTACGAATTCCCTTGTCTTGAGGGAGGCAAATATAACTATCTCCACAGTTGCTAAAAAGCAATAAAAATTACTACGGTACTACAAGATATTTCACAAATATTCAAATGCAAAACAGTCAATGTCGTTTAAAAGCACGGCCTATGTGTTTACATTGTCATGAGTATAGCGCATTTATACGGCAAGCCAAATCCCGCTGCTGCTTTGGAAAACTACTGCCAAGTCTTATTCCATGTTGTAGAAAAGGGAAAATATTACAGCAGCTTCTACCGCTTACGTGCGCTTTGCAATGGGAAATAAACGGGATAGTCACTTTTGCATTCCAAATTTTTAAAATAATATTCCGAAGCTGTAGCCATTCTTATTGCATTTTAACAACTGTGGATATAGTTATATTTGCCACATCAATGACGATACATAAGAATTCTGATGTATGGAATGAAAGTACCGTAAGAGACATTGTGAACGTGTGTATTTTCAAGTCATTGCATAGTCCATTTTTACTTACCTAATAACATTTCTTGTGGTTTCTTCTTAATGGGTTGTTTTCTTGGTTTCTAGGTATCATCACGTAACTGTCCTAATCTACGCTTGGTATTCTTATGGGGACTACATCGCTCCTGCTCGGTGGTTTGTTGTGATGAACTATACCGTTCATTCGTTCATGTACGGCTACTATGCTCTTAAGGTAAAAATCTGTGTAAAATTATTAAGAGTCATGTAATTGCATATATACAAAAAATACTTGTTTATTAGTTTATTCTAAAAAAAACATTTGTCTCTTCTTGCATTGCAGTCCCTTCGATTCAGCATCCCCAGGCCGATTGCCATGTTCATCACTGCTATGCAGCTCTCCCAGATGATCGTGGGAGTGGCGGTCAACCTGTATGCTTACAGTACAAAGAACGACAATGTCAAATGCGATGTCAAGTATCATCATTTGAACGTCGGTCTGAGTGTCTACGCTTCATATTTCCTGCTCTTCAGTAACTTCTTCTACCAGGCTTACTTCCATGGTAAGAAGGTGAAGACTAAGTAAGGACAAGGGAAATGAAGAAAGAAAACCAAAGGAAATAAATACTGAATATATAAATATATATACATATACATATAATTACATCGAATGGTATTTTTTTATGATCAGAAAGTTTTATACGTTGTTATTAATATCTATAGATATAATTAATTCCTTTTCCTTTATATGTATAAATTATTTTTGTTGGAATTTTTCTATTATATGGTTGTCAGCAGGAATGATACTTAAAAATCCATATTTGCTCAAAATGATTCAATGCAATGGCGGGCATTTTGATTGTACACTTATTCTTGCTGTTATATACAGCAAATCAGGCGCCACTTCTAGATATTTTAAATCCACTTAATATATATTTACTTAAAATTACTTATTAAACAAGATGTAAATTTTCCACATGATCGTATCCACACAACTGAAGCTGGACACTTCCATTGAACTTGACAATACATACTTTTTAATTTAAGATAAGCCTTTTCACGTTGCATTAAATCGATTAGTTCGGTTCCCACAGATCACTATGTTTTATTTGCTCCGATATAATTACTTGTGTACCTATTAATACTTAAAGATATATCCTCATTTTCAGCGTTACTTATTACATGCACATTTTATTGTTGACACCGCTACGTATTTGCGGACTGATGACAGACCTTGTAAAACATGTTTAAAGCGCTACTGTACTATCTAATAAGCTATACTTTTAAAGTTGTAAACTTAAATTTATACTGCAAACGACGAATCAGTACTTTTATAAGGTTATAATATCCAATTTATAAAAGGTAATTTGTATTGTATCATGCTCATGAGGAATGTTATAAATCATTTTAGTACAATCAGCATCCAGATCTCGCACACCTTATTACTCTGCCGCTATGTACATCCGAACATTCCGTACCATCATTTTATGTATACCTAATGCAACTCACACATGCCATACAATAATAAGTGCATATCGATGGTCGGCTATCTACATTTTGAAATGCAAAAAATGGGTTTATTCCAACAATATCCTAACGACTGTCCCAGCGGGGGTGTCATTAACTATAATGACATGGATATTCTGCTCAAAGTTGTGTCAACAAATGCATTGATAACTACACACTATATTACTAAAGGTCCTCCAGCGTCTAAAATTGTTCATCATGTAGGTTTTAGAAATTACACGGGAAAGGGAAAAGCGCTTTCCACAGATTCTCGTAGATGGCAACAGGGAATATTTGGTTCTGAAACAGAATAAGTATTGCCTTTCGAATACAGGGGAAAATCCGTTGAAGAAAATATGAGCGATGCACAAAAAGATTTGTTAAATTAAATTAAATTCTGTCAATAAAACCTATGTAATGAATTAGGCAACAGTTGGCAACCAATAATTCCAAAACTAAAAATAAGCTAACAAATTGTTAGAACTAAATTATAATTTTTTGTGCTTTCAAAACCTGTTCTGTGTCTTTAAAAATAATGTCATTCTTGCCAACGCCCTGAAGATGATTACTTCTTTGTAATCGAAAGCTTGGCAATAAACGCGAATCGCTTATTAAAAACCACGTATTTCATTTATTAAAATGTGTATTACTATGTAATGCAGTTATACAAAATGTAGTATGATTTGAAATTGATAGCGTCGTTACCGGTGGGCATATTTTAAAACATTTTTGTATGTATTTTAACATACTTGGATTTTATTCATGCTATATTTGTAAGGTTTGTATTGAATTTATATTTTTATTTATTTATTGACTGGGATCCTAAAAATATTGAAAATGCGAGCATAAGGAAATAGAGTTACATAGCAGCTTTTTGATAATTATGTGGTGCAAAATATATCATTTTTGTCATCACCATAACTTCGTACATTTTTGTATACATTCGTACATTTTTTATACATTCCATCCAATAATATGTATTATTATAATATTATATTGCGTTTCTATATAAAGGGGAAGGATTGTAATGTGGGTTAAAGGAAAATGGAGAAAGTTAGATTCATTCTTTCTTGTATCATATTTCCAAGAAATTGTCAAGATGTATAATTGAGTTTCACAAATTCTTCTTTTGAAACGTAAGGGCGGGGGAGACGGGAGATTGTTTACATCCATCGGCAATGTGCACTATTAGTAGGAATAGCGTGTGTTTCTTTATCTATGTGTACATACTGTGATTACACTTCCCACTTTTTCATTGCTCACATATTCCTGATACCTCCAGAGATACAGTGTGTAATTCTCAAAAAATGAATTGTATGTTAGCAGCATCACAAAGTTAATGCTTTCGTAATTATCAATAAATATTGCAAAAGTAGCAAACGTAAGTAAGTAGTAAAGTAATATAAGATATGACAACGGCATGCAACTTAGTTGAACTGCATAACAATTTTATAGCAATTATTATAACAATTTGTGTACATTTCTACTTAAGGTGTAAGGTGAAGGTCGGTTATTTCCATTTTTCGTAAATGCAAAATGTGTTAACTCCAACAATCCTAACAAGGTTTTCATTAAATATATTTATTTGTTTTAAATGTTTTAATTAATTTTCAATGTTTTTAAATGCGTTGCCCCACTTTGCAACAGAAAAATGGTGAATAACCCATCTTGCATTTAAGAAACATTGAGATAACAACTCACCTTGCACCTCAAGTAGCGATATGTCTCTTTCAGGTTCAACATGCATGTATAACAAAAACTTAATTAAATATACCACATTTTGCAACTATTGCTTTTAGTTTCCCAGTCTCACATGCTATTGGAACCTGTGACAAATACTATGAATCACATTTTTAGTGTACGTATATACACATTCTTAAGCATGTAAACGGCTTAAAATTTTAGAAAATTTATGTGTTCTTAGATTCTAGATATGTTCAAATTTTTTAAATATCTATATTTATTTGACAATAGTTACTGTACATAGATACTTATTTGGTAATAGTAACTAGTAATTGCAGATTTAGAAAATTTAAAAAATAGTTTCTAACTATATTGCATGCATAGCATGAGTTCTATGAGTCCGTAACATGGAGCAAACAAATCTGTAATGATGATATCCACCACAATAGGTGTAAGTCAGCAGGGCAAAAGGGGTAGCAAGCCTTTAAAATAGCCCTCTATACGTTAGCTTTTTTATTTCCATTGATATGTAATCATGTGTAAATCATCCTCAGTAACTTACACATTGGAGTATTTGATTATCTAGGATCGAAGGAAGACTTGCTTTTGATTGGTCATGGGTTTTTTACTATGAAAGAGCTTTTCATGGTATTTTACTGCATTTCATATAAAAGGAGTCATTCGTCCGAAAGGGTTCCATCCGTTCCGTTGTTAGTGTATATAGCTGTATGACGGAATATCTGAGATGGAATAAACCCCTGTGTCTAATTCAATCTAAAATTGAATAACCTTTAGACTCTATGCTGGTGTCAATGTCTCAATTGTGGGGCTAGCCTAGCCTTGATCTTATGACTCCGAATCAAATCGTTGCAAATCAACACGTCAACTTGTTAACGCATTTTGCCTCAAATCCACTTCTGAATGCTTTATTAAATTCTTACAAACTCTTTTAAAGCTTCAACACACCCTTTCGGTCTTTTTTATGCTCGGGATCAGGAGCTATGGTACGATAACTTGGAAAAACTAACCAACACCTATTATGCCATCGGCTTGTTGAGAAATCTTTAGCCACTAGCCACACATAAATTTTTCGTTCTTTGACTACCGATTCTGAAATCATTTAATCCATAATGATATGAGGTTTTAGAAATTTTAAATAATTATTTCCCAGAGTAAATTCTTCGATTTTATTTGAGTAATTTTTCACGTTTTCTAATGATTCCAATGCTTTCACAAGTAAAACAAAAGTGAAAGTAACAACAATTGTTTGACAACAAGTATCGTGTAAATTCAATACACATGTGCAACAATTTTTATAAGCACGTACTTCTAGACTATAGTTATCGTCACATATCGTCGGTGGAAATGCAAAACAAGCTATCCCCATATGTGTCTCTAGCTACAACGTGGGACACCCACCATCATTTTAAGTGCACGTTGAGATAACTCCACTATAATTTACAATTGCCTTGCAGGTGAAATTTTAAATTCAAACTCTCTCCGTTTCCAGTTTTTAGTGCAATTTAAGTGGCAGGATATTCCATCTGTGCACGGAATTGATGGTAGATATCTCATCTTGCATTTAGGTTCATATGGAGATAGCCCACTTTGCATCTGTACCGACGTTATAGTACGTATTTTAAATAAATGATGGTATACATATACATAGAACAGTTTATCAGGAACGACTATAATAAATTCTACAAATCGTCGGCGAAGGATCCAAAAGTACCAATTTCTATACCTTCAGAGTTGAAATTGGTACTTTTTGATACTTTGTCGACGAAATGTGTATGTCATATTTTGTTTCATTAAGGCACATGCTACATAGACTACGGCACTCTGATTGAAGCCGTGCATGTTATAGGGGTGAACTAAATATTTATCCATTATAATCATACATACGTAGGGATGTAACTATTCAAATGCTTTTGAGTTCTTTTAACACAAGTCCCGTGTTGTTAAGGTTGACCGCTGTATATGGATTGTGCATTCATGAGGTTTCAGAATGGGACAATGCTATAGCTGACCATAAATTTGCTGCTCTGCCTTCATGTTCATTGGGATTCAGTACAGCTGTGAAGTGGGGGTACTCTTCCACAAACCCTCTACACAATTCATGTCAATAAATCTGTATAAATCATGACTTTTTTCGGGGACATTCACAAGTACTCTTTTTACGCATGTTTATGTAGCCGGGAATATTCATAGAGATATAAGGTTACTTTATTTTGCCTGAAAACAAAGTTTATCATGTAGTGGCACTGTGCGCGATGGTTGCATGAAGTGGCAGAAAGACACTCCGATGTTATTTCTCTCATTGTCCTGCTACATGGAGTGTTGAAGGGATATGGAACCGATATGGACACGTATACTCCCATCTCTATAAGTAATGCATACAATTTGTAAGTATATGTACTATGAATACTAATTTCGACAGCTCCCTAAGCAGATCGCATTGAGAGTTAAACAGTATGATAAATTTGTGGTTGTATATATGCATATATATATACCTAGTTATATATAGATATTTACATATATAAATATATGTAAATATCTATTTATGTACCATCTTGTATGTATTCCTTGATCATATAGAACTCAATTCAATAGGTTGATACTAGTTGACTCGCTTTAGTCACATAAGTCTAGATTTTGTCAAATTAATCATCCAAATTTGTGTTCATTTCGAAGGGGTGCAGGTCGCATGAGTAATCCAAATGTTCGTGCCGCTTTACAGCAAAAACACTATAACCGCAGAAGAGTAAACAATAATTTTAACGATGTGCATTCGCCTACGTCCTTTTACTTTGTACTACATGAAGCATGTGTGGATCTTTTCTTCAAATTTTTGCCTTCAATTTCTTATTATTGTTCCACACGTGTTATGCAACTATGTAAAAGCAACGACGAATCTACAACCATGTCGATTTTCTATAATATGGGAAGAAAAGGAAAAGCATAATGAATACAATGTATTTCACTGATTGTACAAGATGCAAACCCTTTCTATGCAGACACTCATCGGTAGTGTACCTCTATGGGTACACGCAAAGGATATTTACCTTTGAACTTGAAGTTCGACATTGTAGCAATAATTAGTTAGTGGTGATAAGATCACTTGATTTCCCCGGACTTTGCCACAATCTTTGTAATTTTTCTGTCGTGTGGCGAGAAAGAGTGTTCAATATTGAATTTCTGTATGTATGTACCAGCTTTCTCGAGCATGTTTTGTCAAATCCAAGGTGCACTGAACATGTGAGCGTGTAGGAAATATAGGCACAAGGGTAAACAATAAATAAAGCTTTAAGAGTTAGTAACAAATGTGGTATTGAATTACAACTTTTGAAACTTCTGCTGTTAAGACATTATTATAAGAAGTGGTTTTCATAGCCGGGCAGAGTTTTATCAAATATATTATCTAGGTGCTCCATTTATGTAAGTACGCATATTATATTGCTCTTTTCTGCAATTGTTTCCCTCATAAAAGTCATAGGTGAGTAGAGGTCCGTGGTGGATCCCTGTAGTGTACACGGAGTACTTAACATTACATATATTGCATATTGTAAGGTTACTTGCGAGCTTTACTTTTATTAGTACAGGGACAAAGTTCTAACGTTGGAAACGTAACCATGGAAATCACTAGTCACTATGTCAGATTAATAATTGTGGCGGTGCTGAAAAGGGGATGAAGGAGCGACGGCGCGCGACCGCAGACATCTGAGCCCTTACACTCAATTACACTTGAAAAAGTTGGCACTCTTTGTCCTTACGGTGGACAGAGTCAAGCCGCAAAGAACAACCCTCAAAATCTGGAAATTATAACTTCTCCGTCCCTTCATTGGCCTACCGTAAAAACAATCAATTTACATCGCACATCCATGTTTTCACTCCGTTCTTTTCTTCTCGTTGTCACCACCATTGGTCAATACGACCATACAAACCACTTCTCCACAATTTAGTTCAGCACGTCATGGTTCTATTTGTGTATAGAGAGAGAATACAGAGGGACGTTAATGCTCATGTCTCCTACTCTCAGCAGATGCATAGTCACATCATTTACGACTTAAACAAGCTTACCCAGAGAGTAGAAAAGTCACAATCAACACAGTAAACCGATACTTGACATTTTGCTTCCATTTAACCATTCTTTAGAATATCTATACAGGACAGCACCGCTGTATGTAGCTCCTAACTGCTAACAATGTAACATATGAGGTGTCGACAGTGCCAAAATTTAGAATAGATATAAACAAAGCTTGGAGGATAAAAGAGAAGCATTTCATGCTTTTTTTCGAAAACAAGGAAAAATAAATGCTTACATATGTATAACCAGGATTTTAGCACCACGCTTATTTTCCTCCAGTCTCCATATAAGTCATACTTTCTTATTGTAGTTGGTCTGTTTATAATATTTTACATTATATACACAGACGGAAAATAATTTCAATATTATTGAGGGATCAGAATATCTTCGGTAGAGATGCAAAGTGGGCTATCTCTATGTATCTCTACATAGCTGCAAAAAAGTGGGACATTCACCATCATTTCAAAAAATTTCAAGTGCAAAATATGGTATAATTCCGCTACCATTCACAGATTTTCTGTACAATTGCCTTGCAGTTGAAATTTTAAATTCAACCTCCCTCCGTCTCCAGTTTTTATTGCAATTTAAGCTGCAGAATAATCCATCTGTGCACTGAGTTGATGGTGGATATCCCATCTTGCATTTAGGTTCACATGGAAATAGCTCAATTTTCAGCTGTAAAACAGTTTAAAGATAGCTACAAAAATTTTAAAGATAGATACGAAAATATCAAGTAAATATTTATTATATATCTTCTTGTTCAATATCTTCTTTTGCATTTTCCCTGTAACTACTGAAGTCCTGCACTTGATTCTAATGAGATACCTAAGTATGTGAAATGACAGTATTGTATGTATTAGTATTGCAATGCAGGATGTGTGATATGAGGCAACCTAAAACAGTTATTAATGGTCTAGAGCATTGTAGGATTTGTCAAGGTGAGTGGTTCTTGTTCGTGAAGTAGGCTTACATGTAATGCTGTTGAAACCTTTACATACTGCGAAGAGCATCATGTTTTCGGGGTTTGAACTTGAAGGAGGTTTGCCAACGACAACGATTTACAGATTCTAGAGCCCTATTTCGGTGATCACATCCAATCCAACCTGAATCGAAGCCACTTGAAAAGGGACGTGCAAGCCATTAATAAACCACTAAATAGAATTTGGATTGGGCCCATTGAAATATTCCAAATGATGTACAGTATATAGGTATTTACCCTATATACGTATGATATATACATAACACTCTTCTTTCACACTATCTGCATTGAGTTCCACACAAAAAGGTCTTTTATTGTCATTCATAAAGGAATGGATTCTTGCACAGAAGTAAACTTAACGTATATTCTTATGAGTCTCCGAAAGCTTTTTGATACTCCCAGCTCTTCTACTACATTTGTGTACATTATATCCTATGAGCTCACATATATAGTCACTTCATTTTCTCAATCATCCTCTCTTTTGACTTTTGAACTTTTTTCCTTCCCCACTTGCTCTACAACTCTACACTATACGGTCAGACTGATGACACGCCAACGAAAGAATGCTAATACTTATAACTACAGATATAACCACCAGTACATATAAAGCTTCTTACCTGTGAGCTAATGAGCCACTCTTCATTTCTTCTCTCGCAAAGGACTTATTGCTGTAGGATTTTCTATAATATGCTTCAAATGATTTTGCAGTGTGCGCGTACCAATAGATCATACAGATTGTCAAATCAATTCATTCATAGGAGAAGGGGATTTGTCAAAAAGTCGTCAAGATATTTTATTTTCTAAATGCAATTTGTAATATTTTGATACTCCCACACATACAGTTTCTTCTTCCATCGACCGTCATACGTCTTATTTCAATTGTGCTATGATATGAGTGTTGACAATACAATCAGCATGATTTACTATAAACAGCTTCTGTATTTCCCCCTAATACCATTGCTACCATCAACCCGAATTTTTAAAACCAGAAATTTTTTACACACCGACGACCTCTTGACGAGAGTTGAAAAATGTGTGGATAGTGAAACACGGAATATTAAAATAAATAACTCTTAATTATTGATGATCACAAATTTGACCGCCATGATAAAATTGATAACTACAACAATGATGAATGGATGGGAAAGCAGGGGTAGATGTAATTCCCTTAATTCAAGGGGGAATTATAAATGGATAAAAAATAAAATTTAGACTTGACTTGCTTCCTAACTATTAAACATTTAAAGGGAATTATTTCCATGGAAGGAATACATGCATATAACAAGCTGGAATTTAATATAACAATCCGTTCCAGTATAAGGGTACATATAACACGGAAGGGAAACGAGCCAGTGGCCCATCAGAGAGAGGAGCGAGAAGGAGGCTATGAAAGCGAGCCTATAGGGTTTGCTGTAGGGTGACTTTTGACAGCCTTTCAAAGGACCTCCTTTCATGCCTCGTGTCTGTAAACATAGAAGGGCTCCTCTTTTCTCCAGCTCAGATTATTTGAAATTTGTCGGCGGAGAGCACATAAGCCTAATCCTCTTAAATATCGGATTACATCAGCAACAAGTTACCCAACACCACTCAAGTATTAGTACTTCAAAAATAATCACGAGTTGTTCAGTGGTCGGTTGATTCCGTGGATTAGGAGCTCATTACAAAGTTATTAACTCCTTGTCAGTATATGGAAAAATCAAAACAGACAGCGTCGGTCAAATCTGTCAACAAATCTAATCCCTGCAAAATGACACTACCCAGGAATATATTTCGTCCTTGGGATGAATCAGAAAAATCTCTGTGTGGTAGCATTCCGGAGAAAGTAGAAGAGAGTAAATCGTGCTATTCCGTTACAAACTCAAAATTGCCTAAGCCTTCAGCACTACTAGAAAAGCGTTCAGAACAAAGTTCCGCTAGTGACAAGGCTGATTATTCCGTTTTACATCCATATTCTCACTGTGCCATGCCGTGTACCTCAAATTTGCTCAACAGTCTTCCCGGATATTTGAAATATGAGCCCAGCTCATCTCAAATGCATTTAGCAAGACCAACACCAACGGAAGATTCATCCTATCAACGGAATGCTGATAGCCCGTCCAAACTTTTCCTATACCCTGTAGCAATCAACGATCTTGCAAATTTATCTCGAAATGACCTTACTGCTATCGGACTACTCCCTCCAGAACCACCTTCAAACATGAAAGCTAAACGTCAACGACCTAAACGCTTTCACTGCCCACATTGTCAAGTTGCATTTTCTAATAACGGACAGTTGCGGGGTCATATAAGAATTCATACAGGTGAGCACTATTTAAATTCCTTATAACTTTGACATGTTGTCTCTTGTTATTTACACACTGATATTAATTCACGTTAAGATTCATCTGATTAACAATCTTTCCGGATTGTCGCTTCTATTCACATCGACAGTAATATTTAGATAAAGTATGGTTTACCATGTCAAAAATGCAAAGTGGGCTATCTCCATGTAAACCTAAATGCAAGATGAGATATCCACCATAAACTCAGTGTACGTACAGATGGAATATACTGCCGTTTAAATTGCATTACAAACCAAAAACGGAGGGAGCGTTTGTATTCTAAATTTCAACTGCAAGGCTATTGCAAATTAGTGAGTTATCCCATCTTGCACTTAAAATGATGGTGGAAGTCCCAATTTGCAGCTAGACACACATGGAGATAGCACAATTTGCATCTCCACCGATTATATGTATGTATAAATATACAGGTATTATGACGCCCATGTATAATTTTTGTAAAGTTACTTCTCTCTTTTTTTCACATTTATAAATATTTCACATTTTTAAATATTCATGCCAAACAACTTAACATGGCTCTTTAGGCTTTCACCTCCTGCCTGAAAAAATTATTTTCCAAATAACTCCCAAACGGAAAGTACCAAAATATGATTTACAAGAATAATAATTACGATGTCTTTACGAACTACGAACGTGTTAATCTTATAGCGCAGTGCAATCACGCTGGTCTTTCGCTATTAGGACGGAGTTGCCTTACACTAATAATCAGTGATCTTTTAACTATTATTTAAATAATTTGTTTACGTGGTTTATTGATTATTCTTAATTGCCAAGCTTTCAATTCCATAAGGGTACAATCATCTTCAGAGCTAACGGAAGAATGTAATATTTTACAATTAATTACAAAAGAAATAAATAAAAAGAACAGCAAAAAAGCTGAAATATAAAGTTGCTTCGTACCCTCAAAAGTTAAAAACAAGAGCTCTTCAATTATTTCGTTAAAGATATATTTTGTTAATCAAAATTAATTAGTTTATTATGGAATAATGACGCTATCAAAATTAAGAAATATTGCAAATTCATACTACATTTATGTGATTTGTCGATTCCATTTCAACTTGGAATAGTTAAATAAATAGCTAAGATGAATCGAGCCATATTTAATTGCTTTTCTTGTGCTAATTAAAAGGTGAGCGCCCATTCATGTGTGAACAAGAGGGATGCGGGAAAAGCTTCACGAGAAATGAAGAGCTTACAAGGCACAGAAGAATTCATACAGGTAGTACTTTATTAACCATTCCATAAGATTTTATATGTAATTATATCGTCGTTGAAGAGGCAAATATAAACGTATTGCGGGAAGCTGAAATGCAAAAATGAACGCTACAAGCTGTGTTTTTCCAAAATTGTCAACTACAAATATAAATACGCCGTTTAAAATGCATAGCAGAAATTTCATTGTCAATGCAAAGCATTACTGCAAGAAAAATTCCGCCGCTATGGGAAAATCTGTCGCGTCATAGGAAAGCTCATTACAAATGTTCATTTTTGCATCTCATATTTACGAAAAATCCAGCATTCAGTTATGTGTTTTTAGTTTAGTAAAGATGAAGATGTTCATATTTACCTCTTCAACGACGATGTGCCTTCTATACTTTTTTATGAACCAGCATTTGCATTGAACTAAGAATTTTTGCATTCAAATTTGTCTTGACAATTATTTTCAAAATATTTGCTCCGTACTTTAATTGTTATAGTAATTTTATTAATTTAATACTCATTGGTTAAACAGACATCTCTCTATCAAAAGTCAGATAATCATTTTTAAATGCATGAAAATTCCTAGTGTTTTAAATGACACTTTAATTGCTCTTCCAAAGGGTTCTATCCTTTGAGGAGAAGTAAAGAAGGGTGGACACTCTTAAGTGGAAAATTAATTCATCATTTCTAAAGGGCTTCAATTCATATTGCTTTTGACAGGTTTGAGACCATTTCCATGCTCAATATGTGGGAAAAAATTTGGAAGAAAAGATCATCTAAAGAAGCACACGAGGACGCATCAAAGAGTTATGTACACAACGCCTAATATGATTGGATACGGGAACCCGTTTCAACCCTTTCATCCGCCCATTTTATCAACAGCAGTTACTTCAGATCCGAGCCTACCTTTATTCTCCTCCGTCCCATCCTACAGCTTCTCCGTTCTTCCCTCCATGAATCACTCCCTGTACCCATCGCTATCAAGACCGTGAAGATCCGTTGTTATATGTCTAAAAGTTTAATATCTAATTCAACTTTAATATAATACTAAATGTAATTGTTACATTTTCGGTGACACGTCTAGTAATAACGTTGGGAGGCTGCACTATTTTTAGCTTCCCTTTTTAAAGTGAAAGCATGGACTTGCCTCATCATTCATTTTTGTTGTAGCTGTACTTAAAATAGAAAGTGGAATGATTATCATATTGATCATTCCTGAAATCACGTCAATCATTGTTGATATAAACAAAATAATCAATTCTTGACGTTACTTTGTAAAGAAGCGGATTTTGGGGTAAGCGACAAGATAAAGGGACACAATGTACATAAATGAACCGTTATTGAATAATAATAATAAAAAATGGACTGATTTATAAACTTGTGTCAGTTATAAAACTTGTGGTTTTTTATATATCAAACATTTGTGGGTTTTCACATTAAAAAAACTTTTGCATACTCTACCCTGCTGTCTGTAGCAATCAGGAATCGAGTGAATGATTGGAGACGAAATGTCTAGTAGTCTTGTTTGACTGAACGGCAGAGGAAATCGAATAATTGACTGAATGGCCCAATGTCAGCAGAAAGGTTTTAAAAGATATAGCTGGAGAGTTTGTGGGCCTATACATATATAGCATTGTATACATGAAACACGGAGGCATTTGACAAGGTGTCTGCAAAATAGTTCTAAGTAACTTTTATCAACTTTTATGCCGTACAAGCATTTACCTACATACTAAATGTAACACATATACATACGCATAAAAGTTAAAGGACCGCATCTCTACCGGATGAGGGACATTTAAGGTTAGATACCATGCTGGGATCCGTTTAAGTTTATAACCTGTCCGACCTTATTTGAAATCGACCCAAACTATCCAGCAGGGGGTCATCGACAGCTCCAAGATGAATCGTTCCCAAATTTTTAGCATCATTCTCTTTTGTCATTCACTTTAAACTATTTAGAGGTTCCAAGATGTCTAGAGCGTCTCTCCTCCGCAATCATATTCTTTACTGTAAATAAACCGTTTGTATTAAAAGCATTTGTGTATATTGTGCTTGCACAATCTTTGAGCTCAGAATAATGAAATTTCAAGTGACAATTATTATTGGTTGCCGGGTAACAATGCTACAGGGTGGATTACATAATAGAATATATATATATTTTATTTCAGCTCACATTTACCATACCACGACTTAAATGGCAGAACAACATTTGGATTTCGGGAATAAATTATTTCTGGGGAAGAGGGGGCAATTAAAGTTGTTTTGTCTCAAAATCAGTAAAGATTACTGAAAAGTGTATCACAAATGTAGAATTGAGGTTTACGAAAACGACACTTTTGCAACAATTTTGCCCTCAGATGATGTCTAAAAGTATATACCGTGGATGGAGATGCAAAGTGAACTATCTCCATGTTCGTCTGTAGCTGCAAAGTAATTGACATCCACCATTATTTTAATTTCAACGTATGGAATAACTCCACTACACTGAACTCTCGCTATAAGAGAAGGCTATAAATCCCCAAAATCAGTCTCTTATATAGGAATTCTCTTATAGAGAGAGAGCGTATGAATATGACTATGCACGATATCTGGGCCCAATGGATCTCTTACAGAGAGAGTTCTCTTATATGGAGATCTCTTAGATGTCCGGTGTATCTATATAATTTACAATTGCCTTGCAGTCGAAATTTTAAATACAAAAGCTCCCTCCGTTTTGATTTTTTAATGCATTTTAAACGGCAGGATACGTTTAGGTTCACATATGGAGATAGCATAGGCCACTTTGCATCTCCACAGACGATTTTATTTCTAAACTGGGAAGAGCTGTATGGGGTGATAAACTCGTGCGGATTTACCTCAAGTGGTTGTCAGCACGTGAGAGTCAAACAAGAGCCCATGGAATTTCCAGCCTTAATGGCATAGAGGAGGAGATAGTTGAGCGATACAAATATTTTTATTCTTGTATAAGTGCTCATATATCACCATTCATAATCCAAATAAACATTCAATAGTAAATAATATACACATGCATGGGAAGAGTCAAATGAGAAAAAGAATTTATTATTCCGAATAAAAAGGATGAGCGTGTGTGTGGGGAATGCGGTTGAAATGGTCCCTTGAATGACCAGCAAGTCTCCTTAAAAGTTATCTGTGCAGCAGAGAGATTTTAGGGTAAAGAGGCATAAAGCAGGCTAACTCCACTCTCAAATGATCTATGTGGGGTGAATGGGAAGTGCCATGTTAGAGACCTGTCATGGTGAACAAATTTGAGGGCGTCGTAATGATATATTTTATACACACTTCAAATATCCCAACTATAAGCGTATGATATGATACAAAGTTAGCACTACAGCACTGAAATCTTCAATGAAATTTTCGAGTATCTCTCAACCTCTACCATTATTCTGAATTTCATTCACAAAATCATCATTATCTATTTGCTGTGGATCTCTGTTTTGTAGTCGGGGCTACATGTATTTATAGATTTCATGTACTCCTGCTCTTCCCCATTAGCCATATGATCCCTCAATGATCATATGAATGAGAATGAAAATATTTAGCAATAAATAAACCAACTTTCAAGCATGAATATGTATATGTATCTATATGTATCTACATATCATATATAAATCATTAAAAGCCCAGATGGAGTACTATTATAGTATTATAGTATATCCTCGGTAGAGATGTAAAGTGCATTATCTCCATGTGAACCTAAATGCAAGATGAGATATCCACCATCAATTCCTCTGCAAGATGGGATATCCGTTGAAATTGCATTACAAACTGAAAACGGAGGAAGCTTTTGTATTTAAAATTTCAACTGCAAGGCAATTGTAAATAATTCTGAGTTATCCCATACCTTGCACTTTAAATGGGGATGGATGTCCCACTTTTTTGCAGATAGGCGCACATGGAGATAGCTCACTGTGCAACTCCACCGAAGATATACATTATTAAAATATATACTTAAAAGAAGGTAGAAACAATGTAATATACAGATAGCTCCTCAATAAAAGGGATCTTCATTCATAGAGGATCCAATACAATACATCTTAAAATACATGTGGTGCATGCAAAACCGCACGTTATTAGAAGGCAAAATGTAAATTGTCATTTACAAAAGAGAAAAGAGGCTTTTACAAGATAGTGCGATTTTTCACGCTCACCGTGTCGCGCCTACCTGCTTGGTTTCTCCTCAGCAACAATAAAGGTTGGGAAAGTGACAGGCGATGAACCTCTTGCCTTTCGCAGCTGTACATATATTATGTATCAAGTTAGTAGAACTTGTAAAATGGTGGTAAAATGCTAGGAGTTGTTAACAAATAGGCATATATAAATACTCTACAACTGCACAAGTTTTGTGTGTTTTCCGAGAAGAGTACTATAATATCACTATATATCAGGTGTAACAATAATCTCAGGTGAGTTGAAAATAATTATGTACAAATGTACTGAGCAGGCATAAGTACCCATTTTCCTACCTTAAATACTATTATATAGTACACTAAACTAAACACGATGGTGTGAACTAGTGTGAAGTATAGAGAAGATAATCTTTGCGGTTCACTAACTCCATTAGTACATTAAAACACCTCATTTACCATCCAATTACTATCTACATATAAACGTCCCGAAAGTCAGTGTCGTTTACAAATCAACGCATACATGTACGCATAACAGGTAATTACATATATACATATTCGGCGGTCAGCACAGACGGGAGGTTACATAGAAATTGAGCCCTGTCCTGAGGAGAGGAGACAATAAACCATAAGTACTTAAGGCTCTGATCGGCACTTTGTGGCGGTCACTCACTTGACTTCAAACCATTATGTATAGTATATACTGTATACTATATACTAGTGCTGTACGTACATATGTACTTACAAAGGTATTCTTCGCAGATTGGAGTCGATTACTAATTTGATGTTAAGTCAAGAGTAGGACATAAAAGAAGCACTTCAGTTGCACTTTTCAATCCAATCCAGTCCTGTACACCCACTACCTACACCGCCATCAAAGGGACCGACCACCTGAACTTACAATGAGTTCTGTGTCCAACTGGTCTTTACACAATTCTCTCAATGGCACCCAATGTTCCTCACTGTGTGAACGACATGTCATTTAAACCTCACAGCAATGCAATGAGAACCACACCATTCTTATTCGTATGAATGAATTCCGAAATTTGAAAATGAAAACTACATACAAGCCACAAGCTTATGACTATGTAGTACACGGCTTATATGTCATCAATACCTACAATAATATAAGAAGCCTATGGTAGAAAGAGAGAAAGCCTTAAACACAAATGCAAGAGTTGTGGGACTTGTGAGTCAAACGTCCTTTTAGACAATTCTTTACAAGCACCCACAGCGGGAATTGTTAAGGAACGAAAATGTTTTGCAGGCATTTACTTATGAAGTGATATTATGTCGGAGATGTGTGAGACTTATTGACATCGACGAGGTGAGACTCATTGACATCGACGAGGTGAGACTCATTGACATCGACGAGGCGAGACTTATTGACACCGACGAGGCGAGATTTATTGACACCGACGAGCATATAAGTGGGCAAATTTTTTACACCGACAATGAAAGTGTAGCGGTTACCTAGCCCAGATTATCCTCCGTGAACATGAATTGATCCATTCTAATTTGTCAGTTTGTGTCTATTTTGCAATTATCCACGGGTTTTATTTAATCCAGAAGGACTTTTTCAAATAGGAATTCAGCTGTGACTAAATTCTGAAAACAGCTCAAATATATCCTCCACAACGTTCGACAATCTATAGTAAATGTTCAGTAACATTCTTTAGTTGATATTTTACCTCAATCGTTCTCATTGAATTGAATCTCAAACTACCAGCGAGTAGTGAGAACTCCCCTATAGGAAACTTAGGTGGTCTAAAATTCATATTTTTGTTGAGAGTATTTAATACAATTACACGGGAATCTAGCCCTCTTTCTCTCTTCAAGCTGCTGTTCAGTATTTTGTGTTGTCAATTTTGAAATAGACAGGACCTGATTGTACTGATTTCTAGGATCTATGGTAAGTATAGTACACGAGATTCAAAGCGTATGGAACGTAACAATGGGAATACTCATATGAATTTACTCTGGGAAATACTAAATATGAATTCTATCCTGCGTTCTCAAAGAGTACAATGATGGCACAAGAGATACCAAGATGATATTCATGTGTGCCATGTGTGAGATATATAATATTAGGTTTGTTGCATATGCATATATATAGTATAAGTACCTATGTTACTTATATATGCACTCGGGGGGATAATGTTCAAGTTGGTGTCTAACAATCGAATGAACTCCAAATGTTGTGTGCCTTGTAGTTGCGATTAAGTGAATGCTGTGTGGACATATAGGAGGAAGAATTGAATGGTTTGATATATATTAGAGGCACAGTGGGGGACCGGGACTTGTTCCTATTGTAACCTGAAGGACCGATCATTGGATTCTGTCGGGTGGTCCTAAACACTTTCAATATTCACCGTAAATACATCATAGTACTCCCCTTTGTGTGACTATTACTGCGGTCAAATGGCCTATCATCGGCAATCATTTATTTACACTGCTATACTTGGTATGGAATTATTCAATCACCGCGGCTTCCTGCATCCATGCTGATATTTATCTACGTCGATGGTGTAAGCATTGACAGTCCTATGTGTACATTTATTGACTTTTTGGCCAAAAGATCGCTTTTACTATATACACTATAGCAATTGTATGCAATTATTATAAAATAATAATAAATAATAATAATAATACTAATAAATAATAATAATAAATAATAATAATAAATAATTATAATAAATAATTATAATAAATAATTATAATAAATAACAATAATAAATAATAATAATAAATAATAATAATAAATAATAATAATAAATAATAATAATAAATAATAATAAAAATATTATAGTAATAAATAATGAGAATAAATAATAATAATAAATAACAATAAAAATATTATAGTAATAAATAATGAGAATAAATAATAATAATAAATAATAATAAAAATATTATAGTAATAAATAATGAGAATAAATAATAACTATTTATTAAATAGAAGGCATTAACTTCAGAAGATGTGTTCCACGCACATTATAAATTAATTAGTTCTCTTCTTAACATGAATTATTTCTATTTAAATAATTCTAACAACGTTTTAGTGCATCTAATTTAACTTCGTTTAGAAATAAGTAAATTTACAATATTTGTAACCACAACATCAGCTATAGTTAAAATCAACCCCTTGTCAGCAAAATAAAACGATCCCACATTAACCTTGACTGCAGCAAAAGTACCAATAGTTTTTCGTACCCAGGGTTGTACGCGTTTGCTCTTCCACGATAAAATAACTTTTGATGAGGCACTGTGTGTTTCAGCTAGGATACTGAAAGCGACAAATAAGAAAATCATTGACATCACCATAAAGAATAAACTAAGGAGGGCCAGAATTCCATGACCCTGAAGAAAAGATACGGCGCTATAAATGACCACTGCCATCAGGAGCCATTGATAAGCTGGGGGCAAGAAGGAGCCATACCAGATCTGAGCTATTGTTGTTGAAATCATAAATTGACGATAAAACTTGACAAACATTTTTTCGGTCCGCAAAACTTTGGATGTATGATATCTTGGTCGATTTAACCTGAGAGTTTGATAATTTTCAATTTAAAAATTATGCCCAAAATTGTAAGAAAAATAATTTTAAACTTACTCCAATTCCTTGCAAATGATGATTCCTTGGAAGATTCCAATAGCTCCCAGTTCCGAAATGAAAATTGTCGCTGGCAAAGTTGAACACATAATGTATGCTGTGGGAAGCGACAGCACCAGGCGGGATTTGATGCTAAAGTCGTGCGCATCAGAAAACCAGGATGTAATAGCAATTGGTATCTGTGGGATGAATACCTGTGCAGCGAATACCATCACCATGCAGCCCACCAAGAAGAAACAAATGCATATTGAATACATCCCTAACTGATCGGAAAATAATATTTTAATCCAGGAACATTGTGAATTGACAGGAAGAAGATATTCTGAAAAATAATTTGCATAAGAAATAAATATTTTTATACTTCCTAGAGCTAACCAACAAATTATTTTATTTTAAACAAAATCAAATTATTTTATTTAAAAAAAAAATTCAAATTATTTTTATTTTAAACAAATTCAAATTTAAATACGATTAAAATGCTGGCGAAATGTTGTTAAAGTTTCCAAATAATTCAAAAATTCTCCGTGCCGCTTTATGAATACAATTTGAAAACAACAGTGTAGGCACAGATTCGCACAAAAGCAAATTCTAAATGGCTGAAAATCATCCGTTCCACCATCACTTTTCCTTTTGTGGTAGTAGACAACTGTTTGCACAAATACACTAATCGCGAGGGCAAAATTAAGAAACATATTAAATTTCCAAATACGTTTTCGCCGCTGGGACTTAGTGATGAACAGTTGTTTTGTTTTCTCATCGGTTTCGTAAGGAGTCGAGAATGTTTTAACTGACATCCAGGATAAAAAATAGAGACAACTATTCGTTATTTTGTCAAATGCAATCATTTTTAGGCTAGTGTATTAAACTTGAAAGAGGTAACTGCTTTTAGCGGTTTGAGATTGTTTTGCTATGACCTTTAGATTATTTTGGATTAAATTGATTATTTTGTCTTTAAATATTACAAAATTGCAAGCTAATTTTTAGGTAATGTTTGTACAATTGCACGCTGTAGTTTTCCTCCAGTTGCATCGGGCTAAGAAATGGACAATGACCAGTTCGTTTGACGTGTCCGCCGTCTGCAGGTACTTTCCATTAAATTTATTGTACTAGAACTAAAACTACTATAGTTCAAGAATATTCTAGGAAATCATTCTCTGTCATTTTCCTTTAAATATTGACTGAAGGAAATTAAAAAGTTTAATAACATGGGACTTGTTGGGTTTTAATAAATAATGTCAAGTTTTCAAATTTGTATCTTTAAACGTTAGAACTAGGAACTAGGAAATAGCATCACATGCTTGTCAATACCAGGATGGCGTGTCAGACACATTGTTACAATTAACAAGAAATTCCACCCATGACCGCATTTTGGCCCTTTTATCCGACGTTCGTATACCTATAAATTAATTAGTCTATGGCGCAGTTGACCAAAAACACATTTAAATTTTTCATTAAATTTAACACTAAACAAACTTGCCAGCCGGTTCCGGGATTGATAATTCAACTCTGTAAATGCGCTTTTAGAGTATAAACGTAAATATTACACTCATTGTCCGTTGTTGTTTATCAGAGAAGTAATTATTTTGGCGCCTATGGGCGTCCTGGTCATTTGCTAGTGAATCTGATAGCACAATTGTTACCATGAGTGGGTGTCATATTTGTATTAAATAACCACCATTTCTCCTCTACCTTTTATTTACGGGCATTATTTTTTCTTGTTTTGTTTAGATCGCCCAATTTTCATATCCACCGACGATATGTATGTAATGCTATATTTTGTGAATGAAAACAAGTCATAAATTTAATTGGAAACTTTGTTTCCTGTAGCAACAGTGCTGCAACGCGAGTCGTAATAATATTTAAAATAATCATGGTTGCAATCACGTATTATATTAGTTTAAATAATGTAATATTTGTGTTTACTTCTTTTATTATTTCCGACTTGGTGTAATTAATCAATCAACTCTTAGTTCTTATCGTTAGTAACAAATCATTTTGCAAGCAGGACCAAATTATAAAAAGCCCATAAATTATTATAACATTTTAAACGCAAACATTTGCAGGAGAAAATAAAAAACGAGGCCAATAAATATTTATGAGTATTTATTTTGGCATTGTTTTCCAAACTTCTTGGGAAATTAAAATGTTCCATCATGTACTCAATATTTCAGTATAAATAAACTCCATAATGTTCACTGTGGAAATTAACAAGATTTGGTGATGTAAATCGTGATGTTCCATCCCCTGCAAGGCCCATAGCACCCGGGGAAACATGGAGACAACAACCACCACAGAAAATTTCCTTGCGTGGACAAACCCAGAAATGTAGAAGAATTGTAGCCCAAAAATGTTGCTAAGTATAATTTCATGTAACTGCGTGATTTCATTAATAATCCTGACGACGTTCTCATTAAATCAAATTATTCATTTGAAATGACTGGGGACATCAATTTTTAATTTAAATGCTTTTCAATGCCTAACCTTTTCTAATAATAATTTCTGAAATTATTATGTGAATTAATATTCAAATACATTTCAATTTAGTTTTACAATTATTTTTTAATTATTATTCAAATAATTTGTTAAATTAATTTCTTTAACTGTTTTTCAATGAATTATTCCACTATTTTAAAAAATTATATCTGAATTTATCATTGACAAAATTAATTTGGAAATAACATTCCAATAATTTTCATTAAATAACACATTGAAGCTGCAGAATTTTATGAAAATGAGAATTTCGAAGCATTTTTCATCACAGAACGAATGGTTGTAAAACATCCACATGCTAGTGAACAAAGAGAACGTTGAAAATTTTTTTAGGGTTCATACAATAAAGTTTATATTGTTTCATGTCCATCTAACGGGAACCATAGTTCCTAATATTGACCGCGAGTGAAGGAACGTACTGGAATACAACCGAAATTAACTTCACCTTTTAATGGAGGGACATCTCCCGTGTACATTTTTAACTTTTTCCGATTTATTCCTGGATTAACTGATCATGACTTATTTCTCAATGGTCATAGTCTTAAACGTTTGACACAATTTTTCCAGGCAAGAATATTTCTACGACTAATACTAAACATTATTAGTAATTGTAAATTGATTAATGAATGGTAGTAGTACAATTTACTAGTAATAGTAAATTCATTAATCAATGGTAGTAGTAAAATTTACTAGTGGTAGTAAATTCATTAATGACTGGTAGTAGTATTTACTAGTAATAGTAAATTTTTTAATGAATTTAGTATTAAGATTTACTAATATGACGGTCAAGGTCTACGACAATTAATATTTTGATTCAAATTTTAATATATCGAGGGTTAAGAAGCAAATATGAACACATTGCTTCAAGCTAAAAAGCAAAAATGAAATAATTCCGTTGAAATACATGGCAGAATTTCGTTGTCCATATAAATAGCGTTGGAATTCGTTTTCTTTTGTTTCGGCTGCAATTCGTTTTTCTTTTGTTTGTTGTTCTATTGTCCAAAAATCGGGGAAAGCAAATCCTTTTGTTTGAAAACAAAAGAAGTACTTTTCCTTTGTTTGAAAACAAAAGGATTCGTTTTCCCCGGTTTTTGGAAAACAAAAGAAAAACGAATGGGAACCGAAACAAAAGAAACCGAATTCTTAGGCTAGTTATATGGATAATGAAATTCTGCCATGTATTTTAAATGGAATTACGAAATGTTCATTTTTGCATCTGCATTTTATAAAAAACCAGCGTTCATTTTTGCTTTTTAGCTTGAAGCAATGTGTTCAAATTTGCCTCTTAACCCTCGATATTTAATAAAATGTATGAATTGTCTTTGCACCTTGGAGAATTTTTAACGTACATTTTTATCGGAAGTTGATAGAAATAATAGTATATAGACAATGGACAAAAAGTATCATTAATAAAAATAAATAATATAAATAATTATTACTTTTCAGACAATATAAATTTGGAAAATACAATATTAAAACCTGAAGGCCTCGCGTAACGAGTCAAAAATCAAGCAATAACGACCCCATTATTAATTCGCAATAATTCCCATTCAATAACGCTCAGCCCAGGAAGAAGGTTCAAAGACATGCATGTTATAAATTACTTATGATTGTATTATATTATTTTTGTTAATTTTCTACAAATATGGTGTTAACGGGTAAGGTTATACTCTCTAATCTGGTGGAAAATAATGAATAAAGATATTAGAATGAACACTGGGTTTGCAAAAATGCCATGATTTTTTCAGTTTTTGATTAACCGCAAAAAACCGTGCAAGTTACTTTTCCCTCCATGGCATGGTTTCAAAGCGGGAAAGCCACGTTTTTAAATACAATAATCATGCATTATACATATACATACATACGTATGTACATAGATAGTCAGCGTCAGCACCCAAGGCCAAGCCAAGAGGCCAACGCCAACAATATTCAACATATTTTGCTATACTTTCCTATTGCAAATTGCAACATCCTAAGCGTTGTCGGTCTTATATATAATAACTTAAATACGGCCTTATAATAAACATTATTTCTATCATTACAATTTTTAAAATTTACAATTGCATAAAGTGAGCCTGAAGAAGACAGTGTGTCGAAACGTTGCTCAGAAAATAAAAAATTATTTTTCCTAAAGGTGAAAACGACATTGACTTTATTCATTTAATAATTTTATTTAAAAAATTTCAAATAAACTTTAGGGTGGGTGGGCAACCTTAGCAGATCAGTGATCAATAAAAGCATCACGCACTCTATTTATACATATGAAATAATTATTTCCCAAACAATCACTAAATTGTAACTGTTACAATAGTATTATGGACGTAAAAAGACACAAACCTGGAGAAATCCTTAAAGGGCACGATGATGAAGAATCAGGATTGGAGGTATACATATAGAAAATCCATAAATAAATGCACCAATTGTTCTCAAAAATTGAGGAAATTATACTGAAAATGTTAATAAATCATGTATAGTTAATAGTTAAAGTTGTACATATAATACTTCAAATTTTTGAATCGAAGGTGTTATTTAATTATAAATAAATACTTGATATTTATCTAATTTCAGGAAGGCCCAGAAGTAAAGATACTAAATGAACAAATATTCAGTCCTAATTCATTGGTAATGACAATAATTTTAAATTACATTAAAATAAATTACATTACGTATGTATTATAATAAAGAAATAATAAAGGATGATATTTGGTTTTTAAAGACAATTTTTTATTGTCTTCAAAATTTTTTATTAATTTTTTAGTGACATGACTGATTGTAATAAAATATTATTGTTGCATAATTAGTTCAATATAAATTCTAAAGTAAAACAGCCTTAAAAAATGATTTGGGAATTTTTTTAGGATGATATTTTTTTAAACTTTTTAAAAAGGTCTGCCTTCGTAATTCGTATTTAATTATTGGTACAAGTTCTCCAAGTAAAACTATTTTATTTAATTAACAGGTGACTGATTGCTTTTTGGGATTTCTCCAATCTTCGGAAATCCTGACTTGCTCTTTAGTATGTAGAAAATGGAATACCGTGACCAGAGAATATCTTCAGCGGCGTCGTCAGTGCCTTTTAAAGGTTGACCTCACTGATGATGGGCTACAAGACCGTGTGCAAGTGCTGCAAAATGGGATTTTGGATTTTAATCATCCCTTTACAGGAATAAAGATGGAATTTACTGACACCGTTAAGATTAGAGACGCAGTAGATTTGAATGCACTGCAACATTTAATTAGGACAAATCTTAGAACGATTTTTGAATTAGTATCTGTGGAAAACGTGGTGATGTTGTCTGTCAATGATAGCATTGTCGAGTTTATGCTTCCATTGTTACCAGTAAATAAAATGGAGAACTGGACAATATACGCCAAGGACAAGGTTTTCTGGTTGCGAATATTCCGGAATGTGAGGACGACAACCGAAGGCTTCAGTAGTTTGAAATCTATTACAATCGACTACACCGATCCTTATTCTTCAAGCAATCGCTTCTTTCCACGTGATTACGAGGAGATAATTCGTTGTTTCCCAGTCCTCAAAGAGTTAAACGCGGTAGTCGAACAGCAAGCCATTGATATTTTTGGAAAGTATAACAAATTATCTTTGATTAAAAAGCTGAGAGTTAATCTGGAATACTATTGGAATTTAACATTTGGTGATAGAAATTATAAAAATATTGAAAAACTTTCCAACTCTCTTGCAGTTTTACTTGTGAACAAGTCTAGTATTTACTGTGATGAAGATTTTAAATTCATTTCATGGATGTTACAAAAAACTTCGAGCTCCTTGCGTAAATTCGGAATGCGAGTTTTTTATTTCGATGAATTTTTTAAACTGAGTACTCCCCCTTTGTTAAACGTGGAGGAAGTTACAGTTGATCACAACTCTAACAGCTCTTGGCGAAAATATGAGGAAACTATTTCCAACCACTTAAAACGAATCTTTCCTAATGCAAGAATAATTCCTTATCGTGTCTCATAGTCTCATATTGAAGCTGATAGTTCATATAATATTTAAAACGCATTTGATTGCGTAACCACAATCGTGAAATCCTAAGCTAAGAGATTATCTAAAATCTGTACTTGTAAAACCCACAACATAAAGAGCGAATTGTTATTTTCAAACAATTTTTGGTTGTTCTTGGGTAATTGGGGAATAGCATTCTTTTCTAACCTAACCTCGCTTCAAAGATAGGTCCTCCTCCTTCCCCGTTAATTAAAGGGCAGGCTAAGGCTAATATTTTCTAAATAACTATAAAAATATTCACGGGCTGGTGCGGTTGTAAAACGGACTTGGGGGGGGGGGACGTGGGTACAAACTTGTGATGGGTCTATGCTCCTGTATTGAACAGAAAATTGTAGTGATGAAGAAAGAAGATATGTATGTATGTAAATCTGTATAATCAAAGTGCAATGTAGTTCGATGTGCATTATATACATAGGAGCACGTATAGCTAAATTTCTGAGGGCCACCAATCAATTCTTAAATGTATATTGATAATAAACTCTCATCTCTCCCTATTGAATTTGAGTCTCACACCACCCATATTATTTCATTTCAGCATAAAACAAAAATAATTTGAAAAACATTGTGGTTTGATCCGAACGTGGGCTGAAAATCAAGGATACAAAACCGAAAAAGTTTAAATTCCGATTCGAATTAAGACTTTGAAATTTTTCAGATTTACATTCCAATACCATTGTAGATATTCCAAAAACATAATTCGAATTCCAATACCGATTAATTTGAATACTGTGATATAATTCCGACACAAAATTTCAATACTTTCCTAAAAACATGCTCTAATAGTATTGAAAAATTTTGAGGCCCCAAAATTTTTGTTCCGAATCATGATCGCCTAGTTTCTCAATGTTACCACATTTTGTAACGAATGATTTCGGAACGGCTTTTAGCATCAAATTAATCATCTCTATTGTGTTTCAAAACAAATTATAATAATACAATAATTATTTTCACAAGTCATTCTATTATGTTTAATAAACATTAGGATTACAAGGTGGGTCATTTGTATCCCGATTTTAACAAAACGCCAATAGTTCGTTGTCAGCATATGTAGGTATAGGTAGATGCAATTATAAGTATGACAGCGTCAAGGGCTACATAGCAAACGTCCTTCTATTGCTTTAATTTGTTCCTTTGAATAAGAATAAGTTAATAATATAGTAGCGAAAACTGATATTTTATCAAGTAACGCAAATTAACCAAATATTTTCGGTTGTTTTTGTTTACGTTATTTTTTCATTCCGATTTTTGTTTGGGTTCTGTTTAACCAAAATATGAGTTTTCCGTTCGGCCGACTAAGCAGAAACGGTTAATTTTTTTCCCGTTAACGACGTTATTCAATAACGTTTTTATCAGTCATGACGTTATCTATGACTGGTTACTCTGATTGTAAAATAAGCCGTCCAATTGTAAAGTGCAGGCTATTACATATAGGATAAATGCAATTTTATTGTTACCACAACAGTTGTTTATTTTGATAATAATAATTACATGCAATTATTATTATTAATTCATTACTATTATTATTTGACAAGAATTGCTGGAAAATATAAAAACATTATTTGTATCTTCAGCACTGAAAATTGGCAACAATACTTTCTTACTGAAATGCAAGACTAGAAATCTTTCACATATGTATGTTTATGTACGTTCCTAATTAAAAGAGTAAATATCTTATTTGTATTAGTTATTGTAATAGTAAAGACTTACACTGTAGTAATACAGAATAACTGGCATTATTGCGAATTCATTTTTACAAATTCAATAACAGTAAGTTTTAAAGGAAGTGTAAAAAAATTGTAAAAAATGTTTTTACAATTAGGATATTTGTAATGAACAGTTAATTAATAAGTATTTTATTATATAATATAATAATATAGTATACACAATTATAAAAATTGTTGCATTACTTACTGAATATTTACTTTTATATTGGTACAAAAGCTTTATTTCTTACATAATAATAATGTAGTATTTTATAAGATCCAAATTAATTATAATTATTATAAACTTGTTATTAATAACCAAAGTCCATTGAATAAAATTATTTTCATTTTTTCCCTTCAGTTTCACAAATTCAAAAACTCATTCGGCTCATTCACAGCCTGAGAATAACATATTCTCTGTTTAATTCATTTCTCATTTTTAATTATTGGAATATTATATTATTGGTTATTTCATCTTTTAATACAACAAATCAGACTCGGGGGTTATTGATGGTAAAAATTACAAATTATTAGTCATAATGGAAGGAATATATTAAATGGTATTTTTTAAAGCAGTCCAAAAAATGAGACCAGCATGTTTTTGGTATTCTATTCTCTAATTTAACTAATAATTACTAAATAGGAATTATTATTATTCATAATTACATTCTTTAAGCATAATAGCTGTTTTTTACATAATCAAAAATGCTAATAACAGTCATCAGTACGATAAGTGAAAGATATTTGTTGATTAATTGATATTCTGTTAATTACATAGATTTAATAATTATTTAAAGCCGCTTTTCTACACTATTTTTTATATTTATATTAGCTGCTTGGGAAGTTGCCAAGAATTGATAAATTCACTTTTATATTATTATTCTTAAAAATACAACAAGACCGACTCCATTGAGCTTACACGGAAATATTTGTGGAGGGGTTGCTGAATTCTAGAAATTTTAGAATCCGCGACAAATTGTTGCTCTTACTTTGCATAGATTGGATTTTTTGTAAATAATCTAGTATAAGAAAATTTGCACTGACAATTTTAAATTTTTTACAAATCCCAAATTATACTGCAATTCCCATTAGTAATTCCCTTTAAAAATCCTGAAAATTCTAAAATTTAGCAACGCGTATGTTAATATTTACATTCATAAATAATTGTATAATCCTAGAGCTAGAGCGATGCGAGTTTAAATGCAAAACCTAAATGCTATTCACCAACTCTACGAGATTAATAGTTGAAAGTTGTTGATAATGGAAGAGAAGTTTTAAAACTAATTGCATAAATAGTTGATAAGAGATTATTAAATCTCTAAATCTACACGCTTTCACAAATATATTTACAACTGGACTTAAAAATAATTACGCTTTACAGATTAGTACGATAGTAAGACCACAGTATAGATAGTACAATTTAAATTCATTATATACATAATAAATATAATGTTCACAATTATAAAGGTGATTATATAAAATTATTCACAAATCATTTTTACGAAAGTGCTATTATTATTAGACATTATTAGACACTAAACATTATAATGTACTTTTACATTTTAGGCATTTTTTGACGAAAGCTAATACATTAATATTAATAACGTGAGTACATTACTATACATTGTACATTTTATGTATACGTTTTCTAAATTAAACTACAGACGAATGTACAGTTTTGTAAAGATGAGATTGATAAATTCACTCTCTAATAATAATAATAATTTGTATCTGTCCTAGCATAGTGCGCAGATTTAAATAATGTAGCCACCTAAAAATAGCTACCGTCCGTATGCTACACCGGTGTTTCCTCGTCGATTTTCGTTAATGACCAGATCTCCGTACTGTTGTTGTTTCCTGCGGGAGAGAGAGAGAATAAATTATAGTGGATTATGTAATCAGAGCATATACAATAATAATATGTAGAATACTTGTAATGGAATATCTCAACAAACATGGATAAAATACCATTCATTATTTATATTTTCGTACAGATTTCAAAGTAAGATTATGTACATTCAGGCCTTTTCAGCAGAACACACAAATATGTACACAATAATATAAAAATATAGCAGTCAGATTTAATGACAACTGCAAAGCTGTGTTCCATCAAGCACGAACAAGATTTTTAGATTAGATTCGGAATAGGATCTGGGGGGATTCACGTAATACGAATGTAAGAAACATGAACTACAAAATGAAAATACAAAAATAAATACAAAAATAAATACAAAAATAAATACAAAAATAAATACAAAAATAAATA
>JAQGAK010001077.1:0-41182 GCA_034696945.1 Lipothrix lubbocki
TGCCCTATTCCCGCCGTAATAAATAGATATACCCACGAAGGCGGGCGACCAGGCGGCAAGATATACCCACGAAGGCTGCGGAGCCAAGCATGTGTCAGCGCGCGAAGCGCGCTGACACATGCTTGTTTAAAATAAAACCTAAAATTTCATTTAAAATAAAACCTATTTCATTTCAAATAAAATCTAAAATTTCATTTAAAGTAAAACCTAAAATTGTATTTGTCACGAAATTGCCAAATAGATTGAACATGAAGGAAACCACGTAATGTTTGAGATAATTAATTGATAATCGAACAATAAATAGTAAGAAATTTCTCAGGATAAGATACAAAGAACACAATATGTAAGTTTTGTGAATACTAGAAATAGTACTCCGCGGTAGACCACGATACTGCAGATTTGATTATTTTGTTGTTATTCACGTACCCAGAATTCGGTGACTAAATTGTATGCATTCTCAGTATAATTTCTTTGCCCTTCCACAACATTGTCACAAGCAAGTTTAACTATCTACTAGAAGTTTGTTCAGGCCAAGGAAGTAAACATTCTTGCTGATTTGACAAACCAGCCTCACAGGAATTTCCAAGAAATTACAAGAAAATAGAGGTTGAACTCGAGAAAATATGTACTTAGATGAACTCAGTCAACACAATACGGAATACAGTATAATCAATACGAAGAATCAACTTTGCCTGCTTATTTATATAAAATGTACAATATCAAAAATGAGAGCATTTAGTTTCAAGTAAATATTTTCACATTGTAGGACCTTGTGTGTAGATATTTTCTATGGATTTAGAATGTACAGAAGTTGCGTTAGTGTATTTGTGGGAACATAAAGTGCCACAACGTCTAGAATAAGAAGTTGGAACGTTTAGTTGAAGTGTGTGTATTACGAATGTTCGGTTGGAAGGTTTTAGGTTTGCGAAACATTGAAAGAAAACAAAATAAAATAAATACAAAGAATGTAAAACAAATAGAAAATGCAAACAGCTTTTTGCGTAAAGTCTTCTCCTTTCTACATCCATCTAATAGGTTATTGGAGCTTTGAAATTCAGCGTAAATGGAAGGGAGATGAGAGAGAGAGGCGGAAGAGAAAGCAATTATATCGACAAAGTTGATTCATTTCCTCCTTGCCAAGAATGATAATAATAAAATATACTCTAAAAGTTTTAAGGAGGAAAGAACTTTTTTAGCCTTATATTGTGAGGGTGTCTGTGCTAAATATTTCTATACAATACATGGCATGCTAAATACAATGACGTATATGCACTCTCCACGTACAATCATCGGAAAACTTTCCCATTTAGAAGTTCCGATGTTGAATATTTGCATGCCTACTCCACCAGACTCCAATCATATGATATCCATTCTCTTGCACAGCTACAAGTAATGGGAGGTTTCTCAAAGCATACTACATAACCCTGTTCAACAAAACTTAGGAATTTTCCATTTGACAACATTTTCACGCCAAAATAACACGAGAGACTCTCCAGTACGTAATAAATTAGGTAATTATAATTTTATATATATGTAGGTAGATATGCATATATCTCTTAATGGAAGTTTTTAGATTATTGTATTTGCAATATTTGATTGTGTCCCAAGTAATAATCTTCGCAGTGAGAAGTCCATATTAAGCTAACAAAGACCTAGTTGAACTAATGCGAAAAAATTAATGCGATAAAGAATCCAGCTCTAGAATAACTATTGTTATATGCGAAATTAATTTTTGGGAACTAGCCTACATTGCCAAGATTACAAGATATTTTCATTGCATGTTACATTGTGAAGCAGGCTTATTACAATAGCCACAGAACACAACACGTCCGGGATATTAATAATGACTCAAACTTCTTGAGACATAGTATTTCATTCGTGCGACAATATCTTCATCTTCCCACGAAACTTTAAGCACGAATTTATTGTACACCGACAATTGCGTATACGTACACAACTGTGGTATTAGAGGTTTGTACTAACGTCATATTACCATCAAGCTGCAGACTTTTCCACAAAACGCAACTTCAGAAGAAGCAGTTCGTGTCCGACTTTTTAATCATGAAATATTACACCGATGACTCTTGTTTAAACAATCAGCAGCTTATTATCCTTAATATAACTGAAGCATTGCATGCACTCATTATATACTTTTCTCCGGCCCAATTTTATAATCCGCTTTCGTAGCGAATGGTAACAACTGAGGCAATATTTAATTGTTATTTATCACCGAGCATTATTTTTGAGCTTAGTATTCACTGTGCGAGCCTTGCCAGCAGGTATGGATGTAATGTAATAACCCATAACAAAATTATGCCGGAAAATTCAAGGGTGTATATAACAGCAAATGGAGCTCTCTTACCTCTTTTTTGACGCTGCGAATTAATTTCTCCTTGTAGCATTTTTCTGAAATAAAAAAAATCAATGTTTCTTAAAGAATACCAGCAGCTGGTAGGATATCCTAGAATTAGAACAACGAGCATGACAGAGACAAAGTGGGAATGGTGAAGTCTCGTCTTTCGGTGGAATAAGATACTAAAAACAGTGGGGACTAATACCTGTAGAAGCGGATCCCATTGTTTCACCAGTATTTCTTTCCTCGTGTGTAGCTCCTAAGGAATTGGACAATGAAGTCGATGTATATATATAGACAAGAAGAAGAAAAAACGATGGTGTTTTATTGGTTCACGAGGGAAGTGGCGAATGTGGTGGCTTTGTGGTTCTCTCAGTGCGTACACATACATACATGCAGAAGGAGAGGCTTGTAATTTATGTTGCTGACGTATAATTCAATACGGTGAATTTAATGTGACTAGGTTTGTACTGACTTTCCCGTGGAAGCGGTGACGTGAACATACGGAGGCCTTCCCTTATACCTGAAAAAAATTACATACTTAAATTTTGTGTGTAAATCAATTTCTCTCTGACTGGAAGTTGAGATCAAAGGGACGCTTTGTTCTGCGTAACTACATACAGGAATTATTGTTATCCAATTCACATGCAACCTCCATTCCATGCATACTCACTTTTTACAGCAGACATAACTTGTGTGCTCACTAGATGTGACATTACAAGTATAATTTCATTAGAAATTACATTAATGTGTCCTGTAAATGTACCTAAAAATACATATAGCATTTTGGTTAAAGACTTGAACTTCCAGAAAATATGATGCAGAGCGCGGGGACAAACCAAAGGTTTTATGTTTTTTGACTTCTTCCCAAAAGGCACTCCAATGTTATATACAAACACAAGAGACAAGAACATAATAAATCAGCGCTGAGAGGAAGAGAGAAAGCTACAGAGGTATGTATAGGACCTACACATGGGATTCTGGTGAAATGAAATTGTACTCTTGTTGTCAGCCTGAACACTAGACATTTTTCACCGGCTGTACTACTTATATCACACAATTACCGAGCGTTTCCTCCATTTTCCCTACATGACTGTATCCGGTATTTCCTTTGGTTCGTCTATTCTCTCATTTCCTCTCTTCATTCCGCTCATGTATAATACATAGATAACACTTCCGTGAGATTTGCTTTGTGAACACAAAAACGGGGCTCAATTTCGTCTCCTAGCAACCCAAGGTTGAGCACTACTGCTGGGAAATTAATCATGCCTTCATATTATTTTTAACACAATGAATAGTATCTTTTTAGTGCATGAATGACTCCCACAAAGAACTTGGTCGGACTTAGCTGTTCCAGCAATATAGGTTTTGTATTACACCATTACGGTGGACAAGTCTATTTTTGTATCTTAAGAACAATCGGTAGGATTTAATGGATGTGTTGTCATTATTTAGTGCTCTATTTCTACCATCCACTATAATTTTTGCGACTTTTTGTTTCGCTGCTGTTTAAGTGCAATTACACTTTACGCGGCTTACATTCCCTATGAAATATGCACTATCGTCCTGTGCATGATGCACGTTCATTTAATATTGAACCAGGCAGTAATATCAATTTTATTGCTTTCGAAATTAGATACACAATTAAGCTTTTATATTAATGTATATACAGCGTTCATGTCAATTTATATGTGACATGTGTATACTTAAAGCAATTACAGCAACGAGTTTCAGTTTTAAGGTCAATTTTTAGCTCAAGAATATAACAAAAGTGCCGCTGCGGTTATTATTTTGAGAAACCGAAATTGTCAAATTGATTTGTCGGTTTGGTGAAAAAAACGGAAAAGCAATGGGGAAGTATAGAAAGGGAGAAGATTTACTAGTAATACGAAACTTATTTGCACTATGTGGGGCTATATAGAATTACTACTGTAGGACTTTGTAAACGACATCCAGAGTAACGGCGGTAGTGAACCATAAAATCCCGATCCTGTTCTGAAAGCGAAGGAATCATGGGCAAAATAATAATTGCAGTTGCAGTCACGGAAATCTATTTTATATCATTATAACCTCCAGGGTTTGTAGGTTGGGGCATGTCATTTTCTCGAAGTGAAATACAAGGAACAGGACATAATTTTCCTGGGGTGGAACGAACGCATCATCCTTTATGCCTATGTTAAATATGATGCTTTTTTTCTAATCTGACTCTGCGTAGAAACCAAGGGCAAAGCAAATGTTTCAATGTGATTCCCCATCAGTCTTTTACTATATAGCTTGCACAAGCTTATCCTTACCACAAAATATTACCGACTATATAATCAGCACGGAGAAAGTCAGGCTCCAGACAGATATCTACTCAGGTGTTTGGTTAAGCATGCCCCAACTTCCAGGAGTCCCGCTTACTCAGGAACTCAGATGTACCAACATTGTATGCACATGTACACGGCAACATAGATTTGTTTACTATGAGGTAATGCATCTTGTCCATACGCTAATACCCATAAATGTCTTATTCCTGTCTTATACCAGTTCCTTCGTCTTCTAATACAGCTTCTCGGGCTCACATAATGCATTTTAAGAATCGATCAGTCTGTTACTTACAACTGCTTAAGTAGCAGTATCCTGTAGATAAAATAAAATAAACTTACTTACCCTTGGAACTCAGCCTGCTGTTGCCTCTCTTGGACGATTTCCATGTGGTGAGAAATCGGTGGAGGAGCTGGAGCTATACTGTGGCAATAATTCCGGCAACGGAAGGACAAGCCGAAAATGATCACTATGTAATATAGCCTAATTGCAATACACCAGGGGTTTATAATTGGTACAGTCTTATGTTCCCGAGGAGAAATTGAATTTGTACACTTAGCAAAGACCAAACACGGATTATTATTCGGGACCGTTAACTTACTTGTTGGAGTACATAAAAATAAGAGCTAGACGAAATACAGGGATGTGTCTAGAAGTCGGTATGTAAAGCACAGCTTTTGCATTAATTGGAGATGAGTTCCCTCGTACATTTCCACAAGAGTGTCAGGCGTGAAATATAGAATTGAACTATATCCACACAGGTTGTGAGTACACAGGTGGTGGTAAATGTATTTAGTTGAAATTAACGTAATATATAGCAACACTCTGGATCTGGAGTATAAACTTGCTCTACTTATCACGTGCAAGCTCACTTTCAATGTGACTATACTTCCAGGCAAATCTTTAGGTACTTACTGGAATATACGTGTACAATGCACGTCTAGTACACTGCCAATAATAATAAATGCACACTGTGTACAATCAGTAATAACAATTTGCAATATAGATTAATAGCTAACCAAGGTGAAAGTACCTGTCAAAATAGGCAGATGCAATCGTACGTAAGGGAAATATTTCTGAATCAAATTCAATGTTTGGGCTATGCTTATTCTATATCTACACTTGGATGAAGACCCCAAGTGGCACAGACGTCGGCTAGCAGTGAACTGCTGACTTGGATCATCCAACCAAGGGAATAAAATACAATTCCTTGCCATACATTTGTTTACCGTTCTATACAGCGAACTCTTCGAGAGCGAGCAAGTCTGCCACAGCAAATACGAACCTATACAGTAGAGTCTTGTCAAATCCTCCAGCCTGTTACGACGCAGCTGCAACATCCATTTAGCTTCCTTAAAGCACAGCACAAGTTTATTTCACCAAGTTACGTCTACGGTGAGCAAGTATTTATACAGTCCAAATAATAGATACAAGTCTTGTGGTCTCCAGCAGAAAAACTATTTCTCTGTTCATAACAGAACGACAGTAGACGTTTTTGTACAAAGTAAATACTTGGGTAAAGAATATTCAGTTAAATTTAATATGACTATTCTGTACACTGCATAAACTATGTACGAGTGCTGGAGAGTTAAAAATTTCATGGATGTAGCAAAGAATTGGGTCTCAAAGTCAGTGTGGTTATGTACAGACAGATTATTTTCCTAAAACTTAGGTAGCCGATTCTATAAGGTCTAGCGTTTAGTATGGTTGGTATGTCATACGTCATACCATATGTGAAAATGAAGAACAAACGAGAAACCTACAGCCGGAACCTGTACCACCACAAATTGTTTTTGCATTTTAAATACACAGAGTTTTACCAATCAGAAAGCCTTATGGTTGAGGTGTGATAACCTACACTAGATAATAGTTCCTCATATAGTTACATATTAATTATGAAAACTGGGATGTTCTTCGCAATAGTGACACTATAAGGCATAAGGCGTCAAAACGAAACTTATGCATAGCCGCCTCCCTACGTAAATTCATTGTATTGTACAGTAATATGAGATAGAACTTGCCGCAATTTGCTGCGGAAATGGGTAGTCATTACAATGTGTGGTGTGGTGTACATGCAATAATGAAATGAATGAAAGACATTTTCCGTACGATACAAAGTACATTATAGGATTTATTCATTAACGGATAGACCTTCATTTAGCACCTCCATTCGGAGAAGTTTGGCTTTCTTTCTCTTCAAAGCTGCACTGGCTTTTCTCTTTGCCGACGCACTTGGACCTGCACCATCCGATGTTCCGGGTATATCAGTAGGTACGTTATTACCCTGCATTTCAATCGTTTCAAGCTCGTCATCATCTGAAGAAAGAGTATCTGTAGGATCGTCTGTTGACTGAGAGGGCTGAGGCTGAGACGTCTTATTACTTTTCTTCTTCTTGTGTTTCTTTTTGTCAGGCCTGTCTTCCCTTTCAGCTCCTTGACAGTTTCGAAGGAGATTATCCCGGCTGGCCGCAAGAACATCCTTAATGTGGAGAGGTACGGTCTTCTTTCTCATAAATTCAGAAATCTCGTCAGCCATGGTAGAGAGTACATCTGGATCAACCTCTTCCATTCCAGAAAACTTTTTGAACTTGTTCAATTTTGTGAGTGAAGCTAGAGTGCGGTTGAGCTCCTTCCCGTTGGTTTTGATTGAAAGATTATGTTTTACACTTGAGATGAGGGGCATTAGAAGAATCAGGACAACAGATATTGGCGGTTCTTTGTAGCGACTGACGAGAATATCCACAAGCTTCAATACCCTCAAGCATTTAACTTCTTCAAGTCTTGCCACTTCCTTGACTCTTTTTTTGGCAGCAAACACTCCAGCTAATGCATCATCCATCTTTTTCAAATCTTCTTCTGTAGCGTCATCCATGTCAATTGTAGCATCTGAATCCTGTCAACCATATCAATACAAAGCAATAATCTTACTGTTCCTAACATATACGGAGTTATATTTTAAATCTGAAAAACAAAAGAGAAGAATGCGATTCAGGCACGTACAGAATCTCCATTCATTACATCGTCGGAATTCGGTATGGAAAATAACTGATCATTGCTCGTTCCATTCGCTTCTTGCTCTTCATCACTTTCAGACTCAGACTCATCATCGTCACTATCGCTTTCACTGTCATCGGCTTCGAATTCATCGGCAACATCAATGGCGTCTGCAAGGGCCTGTACAGTTTCTTCACAAATCCTTCCTTCCATGGCGTATTTGCGAAATATGGCCTCATATTCAAAGAAAGGCCTCTCCATTCCAGCAACTTGATCGACGAGAAATACAATTATTTCGTGTGGTGATTCTTTAGTTGCCAATTTTTTTGCAAGATCGAGCCAGTTCTGAATGAAAAGTACACGAAAAGTAAACTAGGTCATATTCCTGCTCTAGATGAAAATTGTTAGCAAACAATTTTGCAACGGAAGGACTTTCAATGACAAACCTGATAAACAATCAGAAAGTCCTCAGAGGGATTCACCAGGTGAACGGCACCAGCTCGAGTAATTAGGGCAACAACAGGTTCTGTTATCTTCCTCAATAATTTAGACGCTTTGGCCCAAACATCGCTAACCTGTTCCATAAAATTAATAATTACACTTTGTACAATCAGTAAATAGTTAGTTAGTTAGAGCTTTTACATGTATCAAAGCACCTTGTCATTTAGGGGCTTGAGTAATTCCTCTGTAGCATCTTCACCGCCATCTACAACACTTGCTACATAGTCGTAGAGCTCTGAAACATACTCAGCATCACTAGATTTTTCAACGGTTGATACAAACTGGGTGGAGAATGTTTTCAAGAGTTCGGCCGAATCTTCGTCAAGTTGATTCTCGGTGTCCCCTTGTTCTTTTGGCTTGCAAAATCCCTTCTGAAATATTGCTTTGGCAATTTCCATCTTGACACCTGTGGAAGAATTCTTCAGAAGTGCTACGCTACTGAGCACACTTATTGTAGAACCCAGCTCTCGAAAGCTCCCTTCGCCTTCATCCGACCGAAAGATTTCCAGCAATACTCCTACAACGTATTCTAGTTCTTTAGCAGTCAAACAGCCCAAATGTGTCCTTATGATTCCAGCTGTAAACTTGTACTCAAACAACAAGTTTGGTTTTTTCTTATACAGAATTTTCAGTGCGCTTTTCCGTTCTGAAAAGATAAATATCATTAGCAAAAAAATCATTTTTTCAAAGAGACATTTATCTGCAGTACAACAGTGGGACCAACCTTTTGTGGATAACGAGCATTCCCCCCAAGACAGCAATGCTTGTAAGCATTTCGTAGAGCTGTCCTTCGCCTCCCTGCCCAACTTCGAATTACCAATTACACTGAGAATCAATTGAATTATATCCTCAGTAAGCATATAATTCAAGGGACAGCCGCTTTTGATGGAATGCAAAATGGAGGTACAAAACAGCTGTGTGTGGTAAGGGCCCAAGGAAGGTACAAATATTTGCCAAAATGCTTCGAACAAGTTTTGTCTTTTAATGTGATTAAAGACAAGAGTGAGGAATTCGGAATCAGTGGCATCACCCTCCGCCTGCAATGATTTAAATTGAAAGATTATTTATTAGTTGTATTCAAGTGAAGTACATATTTTCATATATTCCAAATTATGCTTTTGTGTATTACACGGATGTAGAAGTAATAAATTCATTTACCAGCAAAACTTTTACGATTTCTTCCACTTTTCCATCCGGGATTAAAGACGGAGTTAATTCCCGCTGTTCCACAGTCAAAACGAGTTTCATATAATTACGATCCCAATCGTCTTCAGTGTCCTGTCTTTCTATGAGTCGACGTAAATCACTGAGTAAATCCGCATCCAATTCCCCAGGTGGTACTAAGCTTAAAAATGAACAAATGAATGGAGTCGAAAGAGATGTGAGACTCCTCCTCTTCACAGTTGCATCCACCAAGTTCTTTAATAATTTCCTGCAAATATCGATGTCCACAGGTTCGTCGCCCTCTGACTGACTACTGATAATCGCTCGAACCAAAGCTCCATACGACAAGATTTGGGCTATCTTCTGCAATTTCTTGTCCTAATCACATAAAAATATTTTTATTAAACCCTTCATACAACATTACCCTTAACCATGCAAAACTATTAAAAATGATATTATGTAAAATATATATATATATAAAATTATTAATTCACATCCTACATATTGAAATATCAATATAACTTACACTTTTCGTTTCCTGCAAGCCGGTCTTCAGGGCATTATCAATCATGCCGATGATTGTCAGGGTGTCAATTCTAACTGCCATTCCCAGCAGTGTGGTCAAGCCCGAGTAAAATTCTAATCTCGTCGTGGTCACTTGAGACTGCAGTCCCTTGACGAACCTGTCCACAGCATAGTCGAAGGACTTCCTTGACTGTAAATAAAATCGCATCATTAATTTACAATCCAAATGTAGCAAGTTCCTCCAATATTTTCATACTTAGGAAATGTACTAAATACTCAAAAAATACATAATTGTATTGTATTGTACTGTATGTCTTTATTAACGTGTTATTCCAGCTTCAGTAAAATAATGACTGATCTTCCAGCTGTAGCACGACAATAATAATATATAAGAATTATTTATATTTATATATATAAAACATAATAATAAATGACAATAAATCAAATAATAAATACACAACAAATACCCAAAAATTCCATAACAAATACTCAAAAAATGCAAAAATTGAATTGAATTGAATACAATACCCTGGAAGATAAAATAAAAAATACATAAAATAAATCCTAATTAAAATGCCCATCAAACTCACCTCAGTATTAGACCCGGCATTTCTACAGGAGCTGACGATTGCCGACAAGGCATCCAGCCTAATTATTTCCTGGCTACTCTTTAAATTATTAAAGTGTTGTAACATCTTTGCAACAATAATTATATCTTGCAAGCATGGATTTGAAAAATAAAAAATAAATATTTATATATATTTCTTTAAATATATACTCTCTCTCTTTCTGGAACTACAAAAAAATAATCAATCCTCTTCCATGAAGCTGCTGAACTCTGTTCAAACGCTGATTTCCTCTTATGCCAACAATATATTTTTAATTAATAATTATAATAATAATATTTTTGAAAAATAACAATGAGTTCAGGAAATCACAAGCTCACAAAAAATCTTGTTTGTGTGAATAAGATATTTACACATGGTATGCGTATAGTCACCATGCAAAAGCCTTAATGCGAGAGGCAGGAAAGTGAGGAAAGCATCGATTCTTCGATTCTCCCTGAGAATTAACCACGCTTGTGATTTAAAAGTGCGCGGAGTGCAGAACCAAAACTCCAGTCCGACGTCAGAGAGGCTGTCATAGCAATGCTCTTCCGCCGCTCCCATTGGACGATTCTCAAGGTGTAGCTCTCTCTCCACCAAGGAGCTCTATAGATTCCCTTTTATTTATACATATGCAAACAATTTATATTCAATTTCCGTATTTCCTCCACGTTCTATTTCTCGTCTCTCATGTGCATATGCCTATAACCTATTAATTCGCACTTATTTCCCATTTCCTTCTACCTGTATATTAGGCTGCCTTCTGAGCTTTTCTTCCGTCGTCCAAGAGGCAAAGATAACTATCTCCACAGTTGCTAAAATGATATAGAATGACTATATAGATACAGTTTCTTGTGAATACTTTTTATATTACTAATTGTTTTTTAAAGTTTGCATGCAAAAGTGACTATGTCGTTTATTGAGCATTGCAAAGACACATTAACGGTCTGGAATATTTCCTCTTTCTAAAGCATGCAAGACTCTAGAGGTTTCCAGCAGCATGGGATTTTGCTTGCCATATAGGCGCTATACTAATGATGTAAACAAACCAAGCAAGTGCTGTAAACCAAGCGAGGCGCTGTAAACAAATCAAGGAAGCGAAGCGCTGTAAATAAACCAAAGTGCTGTAAATAAATACAAAAGCGAAGCACTGCAAGCAAACCAAGACAAGGAAGTGTTGTAAACAAAGTATGTAAACAAAGTATGTAAACAAAGACCATTCTTTTAAATGAGATAGTGTGGTTTGCATTGGAATTATAGATGAAATATGCTGTAATGTAACGGTAGTATGGGTTGTGTTTGGGTTGGAGAGATTGTGAAGATAGTTGTATTTGAACCTTCAATGGTAATATGTTATATGAGGTTTTTTCCAAGTTATAATATCAGGTGAGCAAAATCTAATACATGTATGGACATTGAGTTATATTATATTATCTTGATGTATATTGATTTATAGTTATATACTTATGTGAGCAACATTTCGTTCCGTTCCGCCGGGGTTTGTCACTCTGATTGATTATTATAAAGCTCTTACACTTTACTTGCTCAACTCTCTCTTTCTCTCTCACTCTCTCTGTTCCTCGGCCTCTTCGTCAGAGAAATGAAGAGCAGCGAATACATAATATAATAATATGTACGGCATCAAATTCTTCGTACACCCGCTCATCATCGTCCTTTCACCGTCCTTTGACATGGTGAACTGCACAAGTGCCAACATTTTGCAGGTTAATTCCCTTCACAACACGCAGGCATTATTTGGGGGCCCGAAGATCGGGTATTTTTCCGGGGTCTGCGTAATATTGTTGATTCCTTTTGAAACTCGGCCATGGTAGGGTGCTGTATTCCTTAAAGTAGGTGAAAGTAGGGAATTTTTCAGGGACCTGCTTGTGCGTTCAATCCCTTTGAAATTCCCCGATATAAATGTATTCCTTTTTGGAAGTACACAGGAACTTTTGCAAGTTTGGCTTTTTTGTGTTGCAAGCACATGTAATGTTAATGCTCTTTCATTATGCAAGCTTGATATGGTGTATTCATGAAAATCGGGGATTTTTTCAAGGCTATTATTTCCTTTGGGACATATGTGCATTTTTTATGGCTATAATTAAGCGGGTTGTTGGCTATACTTAAGCATGTATTTTTGCTATATGCTTAATCATCTTGTTTTGCTACACTTATAAGAATATGGTTTTTACACTATACAACATGTTTTATACTATGTATATACATAGACTTTAGCATACTTTTCCGACATACAAACTTGTTTTTTTACTTAAAAGAAATTTTTGTCTACACCAGCGTGATTTTGGTTTTAAACTAGGTTGCAGTATGTCCCTGAACATCGGGTATTTTTCTGGACTTTGATCAAAGGCGGGGAAGTGTTAAAATTTAAGAAAATATTGAATAATCAATAAAGGTTTTTATAATACACAAACATGCGTAAAACGAATTTTTACTACGGGGTTTGCATAAAACACACACTATGTTTAAGCAATTAATGTTATGTGTTTATGTTTAATAAGTAATTCTTTCGATTTTGACTTCTTCAACCAATCTGCAGCCCGACAGGCTTCCCATTCAAAGAAACATCATTGTGCTTTTGTTTATATACGTTCCTTCCCGAACCTCTTGTCACATGTAATAATAATAACATGAATGTAAGAAATACGAACAAATACAAAGGAAAGACAATATAATAAATAATAACGAAAGTTTCATAACCTATTGTGTTTTTGGCAGTTTAATTATTATTTGTACTGTCTCAAACATTGTAGAATTGCTGGCAAATCATTTATAATTATGCTTTAAACTGAGTAAAGCATTGCTACTTATACTATATGTCAAAGCTTTAGCACGTGCTGTACTATTTTCATGACAAGAGTTTTCATAACAAATGCTTTGCAAAAGGTATACTACTAATTATTTTACACAAGGGTAAAGCACTTTGTATGTTGTGAGATCAAAAATGAATGTCAGCAAAAAAGTTCGAACAAAAAATATGACTATGGTTAATGCATTTGCATATTTTCTTAGCAGCAAGTCCTACATTTCGTTATTATTGTTGAAACAGCCTGCCATTAAATCATGGTATCAAAATACATATGCTGTGGTCGGTGTAATTATTTGTTATACATGTTAAGTGTATAAGTAGAACAGTAGGAATTTGAAGGTAAAACTCGGTGAAAACTTTCAGGCCTCTTTCCGACTCCGACAACATGATTTGTACACTTCCCTTCCCTGCTGCTAAATTGCACGTAGAATACATCTATGTATACGTACTTTTATTGGAGAAGGATGAAATTATGGAAGACAGGCACGTAGGTATATAGAATGCATATACTTATACATATAGAAGTTCCTATACACTATTACTTAAACTAACAGGCCAAGCACGTTTTTAAATGTATATGATCCCACGATCTCCCTGTAGTATCTGAGTCACTGTAATGACAACCTCCTTGGAAGATACTACAAATCGCTGAATTTTACCAACGTCATCCATGGGTAAATGAAGGTATACATGTGTTCTACTATAGATCTTCTATTTGTGTTATAGTTGGGTTTTGTAGTTATAGTAGAAGTACAATAAAAGAAGTACGTAGTCGAAGGAAGATAACTACTTCTAAGTACTGCCGTATAGGCTCACAACAGTCGAGTAGAGTCGAGCAGTTACATCTCTCTCAAGGACCAACTTCGCATTTCCAAGAGTTTTTCTAACTTTAAGGTATATACGATAATACGATGTTCTATATAATAATAGAGAAAGATACCCGGTCGCCCAGGATCTTGTGCTTGCGCTGCTCACTGTTGGACTGCCTGTGCTTTCACAGATCATCATCTCATCTGTCATTTTGTCCATACACGTAATCACTACATAAACTATTACAGACTATTATTTCAGTAGAACCATACGCAGCAACAATAATATACAATATAATTATAAGAAATCATAGTGTGAAAAGGCCTAATAAGGGTTTCACTTCACAATAAAACTTCCTGGAACTGCAGATGACAATAACTTTTTGCACAATCTACAAAGGAATGCCGGGAGTTTCGCCTGGCAAGTGAGGCAGACCTTTAGTAAAATAATGTTGTTGCTGGAGATGCCTTTACAGCCATAGAAATAGATATACTCCATAACATGTTCATACCACCTAATCGAACCGAATAGAGGCTGGAGGTGCGTTTATACATGGATAAGAATGATTATTAAGTTGCAGATATTTATACACCTGGACCTATAGGGAACCGGAGGTGGGCATACAAAGGCATTTATGCAATCATGATCATGACTTAATATATCCTTGATAAGACTGGACATATCTCTTTATATGAATGAGTTTTGCAAAGCTGAGCACACGTGGAAATGGCAATGAAGATGTCGATATGGCTATAGAGGTATGTTCTAATAAACGATAAACAAGAATAAGTTCATAAACTTGAAAGATATGTTCTTAAACCTACATATATATATATATATGCTGACAAGGAAGCAAATACTTACTTGTTTACAAAACTATAGACACACGTGTTATTATTAAGTTGCAGAACACAGCCATCCAGTCTACACCTGCAGAATATTGACGGAGACGTGTTCATGTTCATACGAAGACACTTGCACGGGCATAACTGGAGCCGACTGGGCATACGCGTATATACATATGGTACTTCGTCCCTGGAACGCCCGAATGTCATGTCCTGTTTATAAGGTTGTACACATACTATAAAATACATAACTACTATATATTATGTAGTACATCTTGTTATTTCATCTAGCAGTATATTTTTACGCGGAAGTTGTTTATATACACATGCTCTCATGTCTCATGTATATATACATCTGTCAGATTGCTGCTGGAGGAGGCTTCATGGAAAAATCCGAAGTTGTATCTTGTACAAAGCATACAATTAAATTCTGTACGTCGTGGGAGAAGGCATAGGTAAGGCGAGAACCAAAACCCAGTCCAGTAACCAGAATTAGCAACTATACCGCAGACTTCCAGACGGGTTCCAGACCAGAAGCGAGAACGAGATGCATACAAGACTATATATATACATATGGTCGCAAAACCTTAACACCGTATAACACAAAATACAACTTAACCTTTTTAACACACGAAACACAACACAATAACACCCAATAAGCCTAAATACACCCTACATACATATACACACACTTCTCAAACGACACACTTTTTTACGACACACCAGCTAAAAACTAAAAAACTGCAGCATACATTTTTTGCATGCACAAAAAATTAGCTTATACGCACTATATATAGATACAAAATATCATCATACATACATCCATATGAGTGCAGTAGTACAGGACACAGGACTCGTCACTTCACTCTGTTGTAATAAAAAGCGAGTGACATTTTATATATACTTAAATTATTAAAGTATGTAATTATGCAATGCAGCACAAGGGTTGTGAATATGATAAAAGTCCAGTAACTAAAAAATACATCAATGCATATATATATACCACCTAAATATTATATACACGCTTTAGAAACATAGTATCTCATCTATGCAATATGCTACTAATAAATTGCAAAGTTGTGGCAGGTAGGGAATAAGCTTCTATAACATCTATACATATAGGGAAGGGATGAATATCAAAAATAATAGAGCCGATGAATAAAAACATACTAAAAGAGAGGACGAAGCCTCCATACGTATAAATGGACCTGGACCTGACTGAACTGAAGAGATAGGCAAAAGGGAGAAATAAGTTCCTATACGTAAATAAATACATGTTCGCATGTGCAGTATTTATACACACACTATTAAAAAAGCTTGCTTTCGTACATGCATTTTGCTCTATTATTTTTGTCCAGAGAAGAGAAAGATGATACTCAGAAATGCGAAAGAGTGAGATGCGAGATGTGCTAAAGAGTGAGGAAGTTGCAAAAGGGAGAGAGATGCAAAAGAGTGAGCGAGATATGCTAAAGAGTGAGGAAGATGCAAAAGGAGAGAGGTGCAAAAGAGTGAGATGCGAGATATGCTAAAGAGTGAGAGATGCAAACAAATGAGGAAGATGCAAAAGAGTGAGTGTGTGAGCCTGTGTGCGTGTATATGAGAGAGACATAGAGAGAAATGAAAGAGTGCGAGAGTGTGTGTGTGTGTGAGAGAGAGAGAGAGAGTGACGCGTTGAGCGAGAGAGAAGATGTGCGGAATATATTTTGATGAAAAAGGCAGACGCCGAAAATGGATCTGTTACTCCGAGCGCGCCCTATAGAGTTCTAAGCGAATATTTGATCCTGAGAATAATGCTTGAGGACTTTGAGGAGGAATATCCCTCTGCTGGTTCAAACTTACAATAAATATTGCTTTCGGACCCAGGGAACACAAGTTTATAGCAGGTCCACTACCACTACTTCTACTTCTCGTTCGCGTATCTCATCGTACTCTTCTTGCTTGGTTTTCTAGTTATATTTATTCTTCAAAAAATTCACTCTCTAGCTGTGTGTGTGTGTATATTTCCTTTAGTAAGCCTGCCCTGTGTGTGTGAGTTCCTTTAATAAAGTGAATGCGAGTTGGGTCATACGAAAAGTGAATCGGAAAAAAGTGAAATGGCAGGCAGGTAAGTTGTTAAAAAATCCCTATTATTCCACACACCCTCAAGATTAATTAGTTCTTAATTAGATTACAGTCCGTAATATTTAATTTTTATTATTCTACACAGAGACAATGGGGGTAATCGCTTCCGAGGCAGCGGTAGCGGAGGGGGTTATGGACGAGGCGGTGAAACCCGCCAGGCGCCGTATGTGGCCTACGTTGGAAATTTACCTCGTGGAATTGTTCAAGGGGATATTGACAGGTTATTCTCGGGTCTCAAGGTATCCAGAAATCATTTCATCCCTTAAATTAATTTCCTCCCTACCAACTTATTAGATACATTTTAGAAGTATAGATGAGTTTCCTTCCTCCCTATTGTATTACATAAGGAACGCCGGCTTATACTTATGTACAACACATGTGTAAATATATGAAGGATGCTAATAATCATTAGGACGAGATGTGTATATAATTGCTTTAAAGTGCAAAAATTGTGTCATTGTGTTATAAATGATAATTTTGTATGGATGATAAAGCCTTTGTATAGTCTTGTGCTGTAGCCTCCCTTGTTGTATTTGGCATGCGATCCGTAAATCAAGTCAGAGTGAGGATCTTGCGGTATATATAGATATATGTGAGAGAGATGCACTATTATGGGATATTTCTTGCTGGCTTCCAATTCAATTTGCTCTTTTAGAAGTATCTCCCCATTGCTAGTTACTGAATTCAAATGGGTTAAATATTGGCACGTGGCTTTTTGCTTTGAATGTTATGTGTAGACTATTAGTGTTGTGTAGACTTTTAATGTTTTTAATCATGTATGTATAGATATTATGATTAACTGCTTTGGAGTTTGGTGGGATCGCTGCGGCATTGTCTTCTTATGACTTTTTCTTGGTCGCAAGCAAAAATTCAGGAATGGAAGCTTCTTTTGATTGTTTGTGGAACTTTCCGCAATTGCGTCGGTTACGGTGTGTATAATAAAACTCAGAAGGTGTGGAGTCTTCGGAGGGCGGTATTTTAATTAGTTCCTGGATGCCCGACACAGTTACCTTTTTAGCTTGCTGAGGGTTCTTTGGGACTTTATTTCAATATTATTGTGTAGCTTGATACTTGATTTACCGCTTTATTGATGTTCGTGTTGTGTGTACTGTTGGGCCATCAAGGCCAGGAATATCGTTTTTAGTTCGTTGAGTTGGAGTTGTGTATGTTCTTCGGTTAAACTGAAGATCTCTGTGCAGTTGTGGAATGGGTGATTAGTTATGTTTAATGTTGAATGCTGATGTACTGGTACATAAGTAGCTTATGGGTGTTTAGGAGTTTAAGAAGGAAACATTATCGATGGATATATGGTTAGGTGATGTAACTGATGTGTTATTTCATTTGACTAATTGTCTGTATCATTAATATTGCAGATAAGGTCGATTCGTCTGGTGTACGACAGAGATACAGAAAGATTCAAAGGATTTTGCTATGTCGAATTTGATGATAATGAAACTTTAGATGTTGCTTTAGGCTATGATGGCTCAGTTGTCGACGGTCAAACAATTCGGGTAAGAGAACGTTTACTGACAATACACTTATTCCAACCGTTTAGGAGTCGGTCGGTATTTGTAATTTCGGGAATTATGTATTCATTTAGGTGGATGTAGCAGAGGGTAGAAAGAATGATAGAGGAGGTGGAAGTGGCGGCGCGGGCAGAGGTGGATACAACCAAGGCGGAGGTCGAGGTGGTATGAACCGAGGAGGCCCTTCCTACAATTCAGGTTACAACAGATCTGGGGGAGGAGGATATCAATCAGATGACCACTTTAATGTCAACAACTACCGTGGCGGAGGAGGCCGAGGAGGTAGCGGCGGTATTGGAGGAGGGGGAGGATATGGAGCTGGAAGAGGCGGCAATAGGAGTGGTGGTGGAGGGTCCTATGGTGGCTACAATTCTGATAGACTGGCTCGACCTCCTTACGAAGAATCCAGGGGCTATGCTCCTCGTACCCGACGAGACTCAGAGCGATCTAAAAATTCTGTAGAAGAATTTAAGGATCCCACCCCTGGTAATTGTTATTTTTGTATTAGTATCTTATACTTTCACAAATGTTCCGTGTTGGTAGTCACTGGTTTAAGCAATTCATTCGAGAGTAAAGAATTTTATTTCATCAGTTCCTTAATCAGAATAAAATGTTTAGAATAACAATTTCGAATTTATCAGTCTGTTTACTTATACTGTCGCGACCACGGTTTATAGAAATTAAATCTAATCGATACTCTTAGTCATCACGCAAAGTTAAGTCAGTACCGATTGTTTTTAATCATTTTATTCAGCTAATGATGAGCAACTTATCGAACTTGATCGATTAACTATTGCAGAAGAATTGGCAGCACGTCCAAAACTGAAGTTACTTCCTCGTACGGTGAATGAGCCTGTAAATGCACTGGCGAGCAGTAGCCAAGCTTCTTCAATATTTGGAGGGGCCAAGCCAAGAGAAGAAAATCTTCGTGGTAAAGGCGATGGAGAATTAAAAAATCACGATAGGAAGGAGCTACCAGCGTAACACCATCTCATAAGCTACCTCAGCAAGACGTTTTCAGGACAACCCCCCTCCTTAAATTCCCTTGCCGCAGTGAATAATACCATTTTGTGAATGGAACAATTGTCGTACTTTGTGACGAAATATGAATTATCACAAAACATTTATTCATAATTACTCAAATGATTTTCAAATTAACCGGTACACTGTTCAAGTTGTGTAATATCTATACAAGATCAAGTATAGTGTTCCTTATTTTTGTGTTTCGGGTTTTGTTTGTTTTTTTTGTTGTTGTTCGCTTCTCCTTTTGAATCCAGCTGAAACATTATTATTTAGCCTTCGGTCTTAATTTCTTTTGACATTGTTTGATTATTGTTGGAAAAGTTTATTGTAATTACAACAATTATTTCTACACCTTGAATCATGTTTATCTACAGTATAGGTTATAAGTAACCATTATAATAATAATTATTATTAAACTTACAATAATTATGAATATTTATTACCTCACTGCTTTCGGTTGATACGTAGCAAACTTTTTGAGTTGCCCTTTTCACGGACAAGGACTTGTAACTTAATGGACTTCTTACCAAATAAGTAGGTATGCTTTCAGTTATTACGTGCGTACATGTTCCATGTTCTTGGGACTGAAAATATAATGTATGCATGATTTGCATAAAAACTTTATAGCTAAAATATATAAAAAATAACGATGTAATGTACACAGTATTAGGTATTATTGTCATTATAGAAGTAATTACGACGGACAACAGCAACAATAGGTAGACACAATAATAACGATTACTTATACTTACACATGTTCTAATAATTGCTACAATGATTAATTTGTTGTAATAATAGTTGGAGATATTTGCTCTTAAAACCATGCTTGAAATTAAGCTCATTCTTATATATTACCATGTAGTCCTTACGCCTGACGTCTTTTCATACTATTATCATTGTCATTTGTGATTGATGGGTATGATTGATTTCAAGATGTTTCCATTTTTGTTGACGTATTGATATATATTGTAAATTATATGAGTTGGCGAAGTTTTGACATTCAGTAGGACTAGTTTTTCGCTCGTACGCACCTCTGAACTTCTGTCAAGTCCTAAGAATGTTCTCTCTGGACTTGACGGAAGTGTAAGATTGTTGACGTGTGTTTCAGTAATTTTTCCTGTGTAAACGCATATTTTGTTTTTCACATCCCCTACTTCATCAATTTTCAGTTGAGTGCAAGTGAAGAACTGATAATGTTTATAATTCAGCAAGTAAAATGGAGATCCTTGCATTTTTGTTCTGTATGCCGAGTGGAATAAAAATTATTGTACTTTAGTAAAAGTATTAACGGAAAAGAATCTCTAGCTTGCACAGTTGTTTAATTTTACATTTATACTATGACATGTTATCGACAAATATTTGTTCGTATGTACACACTGCATGAACTGGATAAAATTGTAACCAAGCGGTCTTTTCCAGACCAACTATGATACATACTTATGATATTTGACATCAGTATTGTGACATCTCATCATGACGCATGTGTTTCAGTTATTGCAACGATGGTAAATAACATCAACTTCAATACTACTTCGTTTTGTTAATACTAAGATTTTAACGCCTGCAGTTAGTGCCAACGTCGGTGATCACACAACGTGACTTAATTTTAATTTTCAATATTTCAAATATTGTTACATCTAAGTAATAAGGACAATGAAGTCGGTCTTTTTGGACTTCCGTACATTGTCTGGTCGTAAACAAAACTATATACCTACCTACGTGCAATTTGCTTTATTAAATGCACTAATTTGTAACTTATTTCTCCAATATTCATATTTAGATATTATTCATTTAACGATGAGTAAGCCTTGATAGTTTAACTTGATCCCTGATTCGGATATTACGGGAATCATTAAATATACATATTATGTATTGTGTGATGAGCACAGTTTTGGAGATTAATTATTGGATTACGACACAATTTTGTATTATGGCAGATGTTGATCCGATACAAGTTAGTAGCATAATGATTGTAATAATAATAATAATAATGTTCTCAAAAGCTACCAAGGTACTTGATATCATTTACCTTATGTCTGCGTTAAGATTTACAATTTACCCTCTAGCAAGCATTTTTTAAAAACTAATAATGAATTTACTTTTAGTTGCAAATTCTACCAATGCATAACTGACGCAAATGTACTGACAAACTTGTTATCAAGGTCAAGTCCTTATGCTGTGGTCAAAGAATTCTATCGTTGATCGTAATTCAGAAATTATTATAGCATGTATTTTATAGGGGCTGTAAAGGTTGTCATAAATTGCATGCGTTGTATGTAGAGTTTGGTTTCCAATTTCGCAATATCGACTATCCTTTATAATGCACTTTCATTACAGGGTATTCCAAAAACTGTTAACAATGCGGAGAATGTTAAATACAGTTAAATATATTACATATTTACCTATACTAAATTATCTCTGTGCTAATGTAGCGCAGCAAATGTTATGTTGGGAGCAGGTATACCATCATAGCATTTCTTGCCTTTTAGGGTCACAAGGACCTTCAGTGCGGTCAAGTGATCCAAAGATTGTCAGGCTGTCATAAAAATTTAGAAAACGGAGTATGAAACTTTTTATACCATGACTTCTGACATCAATTTCAATTCTAACCATCCTCAGGTAAAATGCTTGGGTGTATTAAGTACGGAAACATTTACCCACAGTACCTATGTGGTATGTATTGTATGTGTTGAACTATGGGAAGGGGTAACTTGATTGAAAAGTAAGAGTTGTGGATTTGCACTATTACTGTATTTGCAGCTTCTGTTGCTCAACGTGCTAAAATCATGGAGGAAAGCGCTAATACAGTGGAAGTTACATAAAAATTTAGTAAAGCTTTGCCAGAAGGACGCAAATAAACTTTCTTTTATCATAAACATATTTTAAAATTACATATTAATTAATTAATTAACTACTTAAGAAAAGGTGAATTATTTCACCGGCAAAAAATAGTACATTGGATAATGTAATTTTCGAATATAAAATAAAGCTTCAGAATATTACATACCTATATGGTAAGTGGAGCTGTATGGAATTTTCTATACTGTGAAGAAAGACTATATTGTAGTAACAAATCGCTATCTTTTTGTCAAATTGACCTGAGCAAATGTTGACTTTGATGGTATAGTAAGTAACTTGATTACTATATTTCTGTCATTATTTAATAATACATGCGTACTACTAAACAAATAATGTTTCAAATAAATTAAACACTTCAAGTCGGTTAAACAGTCTTGTGATGATGTAGTGCTAGTATATATAAATTACATGTACATAAGTGTTTGAGTTCAACACATGCTTACAATTTTGTCTTGTAGAAAAAACAGCTTTTATAAATTTAGCTAGATAGGAATTGACCCAGGTTTCTATTATTTGTGAAACACAAATAATCACAAATTGTGATTTAACTCCATTATTTGTGATATAATTTCATTATCAGGGAGACAACTCCATTATCTAAGAGACAATACTCCATGATTTACAAACTGGGAGTGATATACATTTAAAACTCATTATCGGTCGACTCAAGATAATCACACAAAGTCTCATCGCCAGCTCCTGAGCAAACCATGTATTTAGATATGTAATTATTGTTGCGTTCACAGGAAATTGCCTCTGCATAAACCAATAGTGCTCGCCTTTGGTAAGCAACCCTCGTTATACAGCATTCCCTTGCGTAAGTACATAGTAACTATTTTGCCTTTATGAAGCCGCAAATAAATGTTTGTATACATAGCTATATGAATAACCTACAGCATGAACGTTTAATCTCGCTGGAGATAAACATAATTTTTAGAGTGTCAATTGAAAGGTTGTCTGTAGCAAATTATCCACTCTAATTGACTCTCACCTCGTGGAAGCTCTTGACTCGTCAACTATATTCAATTCCCATTGAATCAAATGCATTAATATTTGGCATTCTCACCCCGCACATGATATGCTTAAGGTTAGCTCAAGAGAGAGAGAGAGAGAGAGAGTACATAGGTAGGTATGTATGTTTGATTGACAAGATCTACGTTTGCCCCTATATACAGCTTCGGGTAAAAAGTTATACCTTCTTCGAGACTTATATAATTAAAATAACCAACTTATAAACAAACACAAATGTCTTATGCAAAATAATTTAAAGAAAACATTTCGGAAATTTGTGGGGTTGAATTTGATATTTATTTAATTTTTTAAATCCATCGCATGAGAAAACAAATCAAAGATTCGCCGATCTTTAGCTTTGAATTTATGACTGCAAAGTAAACGAAAAAATTCAGAATTATTAGTTTGGAAACGCATTCGAAAAAACTATTTGCATATATACTTTTATGTATACAGGTGTAAATCATAGCCTGATGATGTCAGTATGAATGACTGAAAATAGTCGTGTAATTAACTTACTCGCTTGTACACACGGGTGGATGTGACACCTCCGGCTTGGAAGGTAGCAGTCAAATTGTCTCCGTCGAAGACACGGGTGATGGTGGTAGTAAGGCCATCCAATTGTTGAGTTTGGACGAACTTGTTTCCGTCACGGCGAACGGTGGTCTGAAACAAAATAGGACCATTGTTACCACAACATATTACGATACTGTTAGAAAGCTTGCACTGCGCAACATTCAAGCCTAAATCCATGTATGTATTAAGATGCAATATGTATGTACCTGAACTTTGCGTCCGTCAGCGGTTTCTTCGGTGAATTCCTTTCCATCCTCGAATTCGATTTCAGTGGTCTTGAAGGTGGTAATGGTCTTAAGCTTGTACTTGGATCCATCTTCAGTGAATTCAATGGTGGGCTTGCTGTTGTTAGCCAACTTCCTGGTGACGAGTCCGACTCCTAATAAGTTCAATAATAATTGTAATAACCACCTCAAGTAATACAGATATAAATGTTATTTGCGGGTGTACATAAAAATGCACAAATTGTATTATTATTACTATGTTGTAATTTGTAATTTAGCATCCCGTCTATTCGCAAATGACAGCGTGTAAACATTATGACGTAGCTGTTCAAATGTTTGAAAAAGCAGTCATAAGGATAAGTATGTCAGTTGCCTCTTATTGGGATTTAACAAGGAGCTAATCCTCCTTGACATCATAAACAGATTGAGATTTACTGATTAAATCTCATGGGCAGACAGATGGATTAGGCAGTAAGAAACGAAAACTTAGCTACATGATTGATTGATGAAATGTTCACCAAACAAGATAATCCCGACTGGATTAGCTATTAAATACAAGTGAATTAAAGTATTAATTACCGACGGCTTTCAAGTACTCGTCAAAGTTCTCGCTGCTGACCATTTCGTACTTTCCATTGACAGTCATGATTGCAGATCTTCTTAAACGGCTGACGTACTTTGACACCTGAATAGGAAACGACAAAATATTAAAAATTAATATTATCTTACTTTACAGACTTTTATCCCTTAATCTAATTTCAAAGCTACTATGTATGTAAGATTCTGAAAGGCTGTTCTAGTACGTGTATTTTTGTACTATTTTAATTTAAAGAAGATAATCCAGGATAAGACAGGTTTATACCCGGCTACAAAAAAATCGATAAGCTATACGACTATAAGCTTCCGTTATCGGTATATTGACATTATATTGAAAGTTATGGGCTTATGACCTCCGTAGCTAATTGCCTAAAAGTTTTTGAAAATCTATTTAGCCCTCTTAATGAGATCCCTTTGAAAATGAAATTATGAAATATAAATTGTAAAAATTAATTATAATAGTGATACTGTTTTACTGGCAATTTTTTAATGATACAAGCAGGATAATTTCATTGTTCCCCACAAGAAAGTCAGCGAAGGATAAGTTCGGAAATACTATATGTATAGAGATATGCTTTTACGCAAATAACTAACGATAATCAGAATTTCCACTGGACAAATAATTATAAGAAACAAACCCTTAACCGAAAAAAACCCTTACTGTCACCTTTAAAATCAGTGTTAAAATTTCTGTTTTATTCCCTAAAATTGTATCGTATTTTTAATTAAATATCCAGCCTAGTATTCTATCTTTGTTCTGAAAAATCCCAAATATATTATTATGATAAGGTATTAACAATGTGGTAATTTGTAATGAGTAATTATCAAAGAAGTATAAATTAATTAAGATTTGTAAATGGGAAGCTTACAAAATGAGAGTGCTGTTAACAAAGCAGAACTAAACTGACGACAAGAGATGGTTTAAGACATCTATTTATACTGGGGAAAAATTTTAAGTGCTCATTTGAGCAGACTGAAGTTCGAGAGATAGTTTATTTGCTCAGTGAGTACAATAGTACAAATATAGAGAAGAAAAATAATATATTGATGATAAGCAAAGGGCATAAGCTCAACCTGAAATCAATTGCATATAGAACCTGCACGGGCTTATTTAAAATTATGTAATCTCAGCCGTATGAGCTTAAGCACTCTGACAGTACCCGCTTTCCAATGAAAGTACCACCAAAATAGATATGTACATGTATATGGTCTTGCATATATACATGACTCAATCATCATGGGACAGACGTCCAGAGTATATGTATACAAAGTAAACCAGAGGATAAAGTACAAGCAAACAAGACAACTGACAACTGGTATGCGTTATATGTATAGTGTCAACGTGCTTATTTTGACAGGGAAATGTACAACACGAGCAGACTTCTATATGACTTTTCACACGTTGCCTCTGCCCAGTCTCTTGCAAAATATCCAATTACAAGCATTTTTAATCACATCGGATCCATCATATCATCTCATAATTGCATAGGGACAGTACTATCCCTTTTCACCTGCTAGCCACAGCCACATGAGCTGATAGCTTTTCGATGACATTGCACTTCATTGCACTTCTCTGATAAACCATATGTCTGGTGACCCCGCATAGTACATTGGGTGCATAAATTCAAGTATGAAATAATTTTTACGCAAATACTGCCAGTACTTGCTATTTCTTGTATTTTCTAAGATTCTTTCCCCAACGGCAACAACTATGTATGGAATTGAGTATATCTATACATACACTTTATGAAACATTATACTATATGGTTAATATATATGCTTATGCATACTAGGCTGGTAGCTCAAATGCATCGTGGGTCAAAATGAAGATTTGTATGTAGCAAATTAATTGTCTCCTCCTCTTTTATATATAATTATTAGAGATATACAAATGTTTAGAAGGAAAGAGTAAGAGATGCTGAATTCATTGAGGATACGATAATATACCTAATATGTATGCATATTGCTGTTAATTCAGGGTAATGCCGTAGTTAAGTGTGACAAGATAACGAAACAAACCATTATTCATTTTTTGGCAGATTACCTTTTGGACTCCGAAGTTTCGATTGTAAACTTGTGCGGTCACATTAAATCTGCAGCTTGCACTCAAATACTGGACTAATCCCAAAGCAAGTCCGAGCCCCTTCTAGGTACATGTACCTATAGATAAATGCTAGAAACCACGTCAGATGTAATTATGTACTAATGTTACAAGTGTAAATTTTATCATTAAACTTTGAACTTAGGACTCCCTTCCTCCTCTGAGTAATAATTATTTTCTTTTCATCCTATTTGGTCTTGATGACTGAGCAAGCAGGCTCCAACACAAACACAAATAAGGATCTATCTAAATGCAAATAGAAAATGAATAAATCATACATCCTGAAATTCCAAGATGCTTTATCTAGTATGTTCCTAGTATCTTGAAGTAAATTAGTCATATGAAGTTAAGCCTGATTTCATTTGTAACCCTTGAGTTTCTAGTTTAAACCTCATGGACTGTATATAGAAGGTTGTAACGGTCAATTTGGTAAGCTAATAAGATATATACGAAGTAGTGTTTTAGCGAGGTTAGTTGGTAAAACTGATTTTAATACATACATTATGTTTTTATGATTACATGGTAAGGTCAGTTAACTAAAATTGCTTAGCCACAAATTTACATTCAATTGTACTAGGTGAGTAAAACGCTAACATAAAACTCAGAATTTGTCATCGACCTTGAAATTAAATTAGCACTATGTTCTTTATTTGTATGATGAAAACCATAACACTATGAAAAATGAAGCGTATCAAGATAGATAAATTATTTGGTTAGCACGCTCCCTTCCGGCCAGATATTTTTACGTATTCTTGTCTTCAACCGTGATACCGATTGCGTTTGTTTTATGTATCCCTCTATTTTGGGCTCAATCGAGTGCAATTTATTGGGTAAAGGAAAATATGTACACCCCTCTGTTTAATAGAAACCACAAGTAATTTTGACATGCCATAGACCTAGGTAATTTCCTGAAGAATTCTTTTAACATTGGGGAACCTCAAGAATTATTTGTGAGAGGTTGATGCTTTATTCCTACTTTGATTCTCTGGTATACCGAATTATTCCCTTGAAGGTCAAAGTTACTTTTGGCTTCTACTTTTCAAGTCCTGTGCGTGCTAGGAATAGAATCTCTCGTGAATGCCATGAACCTATATAAACCTTTATATGCACAATATATCGTCTACATGCACTTATTGTCGAGAGACATGAGTCAGGTAAGATGGTGTTTCCTGGGTGTGCAAGTATACGCGTCCAATATACTAATATACGAGAAATACTTGTCAGCCATAAATTATACAACTGAGAAGTTTTTGGTTGGAACGAGCAGGTCCATAAAGTTTGCATTAATATTTGTGAGATCAATGTTTCATATGAGGCAAAATGATGAAACTGTTGTTGTCAACATTAATATTAATCTTTGGTATAAAGATTCCTTTTTCATCATGGCAGCAATTGGGAAGTGCTAGTGCAGTTGGAAAGCAGATAGTACTAATATTAATAATTTAAAGTAAATCCCGAAGGAAGCGAACTGGAACTCCCACCAGTCATGTTTTTACAACCTAAAACAACAACGACTACGGATGATACGTGATATCATTTGTCTCCAAGCCATATGACCATTCGCCGCAAAAGTGTAGGTATACGTTAAAGATGCATCATACATACATACATGTTTTTCCCATGTGAAAGTGAAACTCAATCGTCATGGCATAGTGTACATATGTATTATAACTGCGGCATTTTGATAATGTCCACATTTTCCCGAATTTCAAAAAGTGCAATTCTATATCTGCATTCAGAGTTGCGATAGGTACCTACAAAGTATCACGTTTCAAAGGATCTAATAATAGGAATAAACTCAATGTTACTTTTGTATTATAGGTCAAGCCATAAACCTAGTGGTGCATATGATCTTCTACAACCGTGATAACAATGCTTAAGGGTATTTGCTTTCCACAGCATAAGAAAATAAGTGAGGCTGTTTGCTCTAATTTTCTCCCCTGTCTCTACTAAAGTCGCTTATGCAAACTGTAGCTGGAAATCCTACGACTGTGAGCTGTATTTCTTTGCCAACTTGGGAAATTATAATTTATTCAATACATCTGGTTTCATTTACACAGGAAAAATAATAAAACTATGGATTTTGTGTATAATACCTAAGTATATCCGTAGGTCTCTTGGGTGATTACTTGTCGTTTTTTAGTTCCTAAATGCTTACATAATCAATGTTCCTTTGAGCAGTGATGCTGTGTTGTAGCGTAGATGAAGCTTTCTCTTACAGCTCTTTAAAAGTTTAATTTCGTCTTGAATGTTAAATGTAACTCGTTTCATCCTTGTCGTTTATATTTGTCGTTCCTGGTGCTTTGCTTGTTTAAATTATCCCCCTTAGTCCCTCTGAAATCCACTTAGAGAGAATCAACTTTCTTTACGCCTCCAAGTCAAAACCATCCACATACATGTTGGAAGCCTTGGTGGATTTTATATAATCCCACATCTCAAGGAGAAAGCTAATAGGTATATACGTGTGATTTATAAATAAACTTGGTTCCGCCGACCACTGGCAATTTGCCCAAGTAAACCCAAGACAGGAGCCACGCCATTGGGCTTTCCAAATGGACACACTAAGTAATTATAATACAATAACCGTAAATTATGGGTGAAATGTTAGTAGTGCAATATTTCTGTAGTCTAGATGAAATGCTGGTTGCTACAATGTCCAGGACGACAATAATAATAACTCTAGGTAAATGCATGATGATTTCTCTAACGAAGGTGTTCTACAGATTCATCTGAACACGTAGGCAGTAACCTTTACAAGCTGCATTCGTATAAATTACCTGTTGGTTCTAGCACAGTACACCATTTTTGACATTGACACTAACTCAGCTGCGGAAGGGGAAAACCTTGAAATATATATTTTCTTCGAGTTGAAGAGAAAGCTGTATGTAAGGCGATGCGGTACACCATTAAATTAAATGGCGTAACAGAACAACTTGACTGTTTGTAATGCTACCTGGGTACACTTCAACAAGAGAACAAGAGACAGTTTTCTCTGAATGGAAATATACAGAAATAAGCTACATGTAAAATATAGAAAAACTGGGTATAAAAATGCCGAAATAAGCTAGATAAAATACAGTAGAAAATTATATAAATTCCTTGCTACTTGAATTATTATAGAAGTTAGAATATAGGGATGTATTAGTGCGAGAAAGTACCAAGAGCCTATAATCATGGCTACCTAAGAGTAGTATAAATCCTATAACAACTACAACTGTCAGCCCTATCTGACGACTTTCTTTGAGGCTCACAACCAGGGCATTTAAAGATGATAGGATTTATTACAGTAAAAGGATGAGGCCTGGAAGAGAGGCATAACGTTTTCAGCAGAAGATACATTGTATTGGTTGTTGTTTGTACACAGCTGAGTGCACCTGAGACACGTTTTTCTCCAGAGTTGCAACATATGATGGATGATAACATTTATGGAACCACGTATCTAGAATTTTATTTTCAAATGGTTGACTACAAAGAATGTTATGGTAAGTTGTAGCATCCCTGTGGAAATGTCATGCAGAATCTTGCAAATATATTTTCTAGTGCCTTTCAGATGATAGAGAAATGTGAACAGAAGATTCAGTACTGTACATCAAAGAAGAATCACTAGTGTGTGGCAGAGAAGATTCACTAGCGTGCAGCTAAAAAGATTCACTAGTGTACAGCAAAGAAGATTCTAAAGAGCTTATGTATCCACAGGGAAGATTCCATGGGTTCATGCCATTACATGGTAAATAGTGTTTGAATAAATATTGAGATGGGTAAAGAGGCCATAAACGAAATGCCCTATCAACATATTTGCACTATATGGGATCCCTAGTAAAAAATCCAATATAAAGAGTCGGACATTTGAGAGTTTTTCTAAGGAAAATACAGTTAAACTCCAGGGGAGAAAATGAAGAGCAGAACTTCTTCTTTATCACTGCTCAGTTCCGTCCTAAAGGAACTGTCTGTACAATATTCCTAGTAGATTCGCAAGTATCGTACGTTGTAAAGCCCAGATTTCATTAGTTTCGCCTCGCTCTCTCTCTCTCACTCTCCGTGAAAGTAATGCTATGGATCCTCACATTTTATATCCTTGCAAGAATTCTTACCAAAATTACCGTTAGTATTTCTCTGTAGACAGAATTTGAATGCTGAAGGAATGAAAGTAGTAGAAAATGCACGGGAGAGAGTCGAGAAAACTATGTGAAAGGATTTGCCCGCAAACGCTAAAACCATTGGTAAAACTCCGGACATCCTCATTGCTCCGAGTAGCTGCCTGGTCGATACTTTCAGCCACCGTGACTGTGACTGAAGAAAACATCTGTACTACAAAAAGAGGTGTAGATTTTGCACATCGCGAAGGGTAGTACAGCTACTTGGTGGAACCTTGCCACTATCACCCGTCGGATGAAAAGGAAAGAGTCCGGAGTGTATGGCATCGAACCATGACTGACAATCTTAACAAGGATTGTCTCCAGGCCCTTTCCAAGGCATCCGTTTTATATAACAAACCTGCAGATGACTGCGATGAAGACTTATTTTAAGAAATATAACATACTTTTTCCATTCACTTATCCTACTTTTAATCCTTTTAGTACTTGTCATTACTCTTACCATTGCACTTGAAAAGATGAGAGGTTCTTAGCAACTCTTTAGAGGTTCTTAGCTTCTCGTCATCTTTTGAGATCTTTAGCATTACTGTTCAACAGAATTATTAGAAAATCTTCTATACCTTTAATCCTTTTTTGACTTCTCCCTAATTAAAAGTCTTCAGGGGGAACTTTTCGTGGCTACGTATTTTAAGCCCGATTGCTTCCAAAACCTTATCACATTAGCCCAAGAACATCATCCCACCTACAATAAAGCATCTTCTCATATGGGTGTCATTTCAAGCCACACACTACTATAGCAGGGTTGTAATCGTGTGTACAACCGTTGTGCACCAGTCGGCGTCTCCAACATATAAGCTAGCATTCTTCCAGCACGCTCCTCAGTTAGTTTCCGTACGCTATCTAAGAAACACCTCAACACTTTAGCCGCCTGGCTTGACACGTATACTTTCCACTAACACATTTCGAAAGGAACGTTCTTCCGAAGGAAGTTAGATTTTACCACTTACCCACCACACACTTGAAGTAACGATCAAGTTTTTGACCTACTTTATCAAATCTAAACAAAAGTGATAGAAATTTTCTTGCTTTAGTTCTTTGGCGATTGTATTGATACTATTATTGTCTTTCAATGTTGAGCTTTTGCAATCCTATTGTTAGTATTTCTCTCTTACTTCAGTGTGCTTTATTTTAGCATCCTCCTATCTTGACATTACAGTCAGAGTTCCCATCAATTTAATTTTGCAGCAACGTTGTACAGCATCTCAAGCGTCTAAACAGTACACATTGCTTTTAGTGTTTTAATTGAGATGCCGGTAGTATCGTTGAAGGAAATCGTAAAATATTTAGGCCACTTTGAGAACTGCTCACATTGGTTTCTTCTTGCAAGTTCTTTTTGAAACTCTGTTTAACCTGTTAATAGTTGCATGGGTCCTTCAGCTTTTATTTGCCTCGAATTTCCTTTGTACACAAACGTTACATTATTGCTATTTGCTAGTAAGCTTTCGTGTGTTTCTGGAATTCCTTCAACTTGAAATGCTTTGAACACATGTTCCCACAGCAGAACATGTGCTGCAATTTCATTCCAGTAGCATTTTTATTCGATTAACTTTCAAGAAAAAAAATCTACGGTAGAGCTCCTTATGGAATTACCCGTGTTTTTGTAACAGCAAAATCATTGGTATGTAAAGCACCTCTCAGTTTAACGTTTCTTCTTTGGTTACAGTCTACTTCTGGTGATTATACACATGTGTTGCGATTTATGTGATGCAAGATTATTGTGAGAAAATTAAGTTCCCCCTTACTGGCCTTCGCAGGTGGCTTTCGAATCTTAGTTTGGTGAGTTACAATTTCTCATTATCGGTAGTAAAAATAAACTGAGTAAGCATACGTATTTGTTAATTAAAATTAAGAACTATATACCCAAAATAATACAGTACTAATATTTAATTAATTACTTAAAGACAAATGAAGGGGAAACTTAATAATTAAATAAATTGTAATTTATTAAAACAAACACTTCTTACCGCCATCAGGAATTTCTACAATAACATATTATTAGCTCAAAGCATTGTTAAGTTCCGACGGATTTCGAAAATCTAATTTTGATACTCGAGCAGAATGCTCTTTCCTTTGTACTGTAAGTTTGCATGGCCTGACGTTGTGCTTGTACACCCGGGTGATTTGACAGCTATTGGACAGCGGGGCGCAAAGAGAAAAGCAATAAAGTTCTGCCGTCAAAGTGATATTTGAGTATAGAAAATACATTGCGTAATATCTTCTGTGGAATTTCAAAAGAAACAAGGTTCTACAAGTATTTTACTCTCTGTACACATGGCCATGTCAACTATATATGTACATATGTGCGTCATTTTAATACATATTATGTACTGTATACACGTAAGTATGTACGCATGGTTTTGAAAGTCATAAATATCTGTATAAGTCCGTACACACTATAAACACGTTATCTGTATCTATATTTCCGATCGCGCAAAAGAAATAATAGAAGCGGCACAGTCAATAAACAGAAAAATGGCATGAACAATGCGACAGGCTAATACGACTTGTTGACATACTATTTCGATACATACAGAAAAGTTTAGAGTAGAGTATAGAAACTAATTCCAAGATAAAGCCACACAGGATCAAGTATGTACCTTTGTCTGATAAAATTTGAAATAATAATTTATCTTTGCAAGTTAATTAGTCTAGTTGGAGGAGTTAGATATGTCTAGCACACAATTTACAGATATGTATCCATAACCATAAGTATGGTGTATCATGAATGTATTATATATGTTCACATTTCAGGTTAATAGTAATAAATAAATTTGTTTTATTTTATATAAATATACTATATAAGGTATTACATATAAATAACATCATATGATGTAATGAAGCTCTTGTATTTATGTGTTTATACACATAAGGGGTAACAGTAACCATCAATACATATGAGACCATCTGCCATGGCCGATAGAGGCACCTTGCAAAGCTAAAATCTATTAATGTATTGCCTTCACTGCATTATATAGCATTTATTCCGATAGCCGAAAGTACTCGATTTGAATTTTTGCTTATAATGCAAATCCCAATACAATACTTAAGGTTCTAGTGGTGTCTCCTAATTGGGCTCAATGATAAATACATGACAGTATTATTAAAGTTAAGTGGCAGTTCTCATTAGTACACCATTTTGTAGGTGGATCTTCTTGAATTATTGCAGTATTAACGTATCAACTAATTCCAATATAAGTATCACTTGGGGCAAGATATGTGACAGTGAGTGAAGACATAAGCATGTTATTGTTTGCTCAAGTGGCAATAATTAGCAATCTTGCTCTTCTTTGACTTAATGGCAACAAAGAATACAAAGGGGTAGGAATTGAGATATACTTACTGTAGGTAAAAACTCGTGTGAACAATTAAGGTTCAAAGAATAACGTAAGCTTTTCCAGGATTTCTAGGAAAATGGTTAATGACGTGGTAGCAAGAAAGAGGCAGAAATTAAGTAGGAACGCAGGATGTCCTCCTGAAAAGGTAATTTTTTACATATTCATCAACTCCCTGTATACGAGAATCCTAGCCCTTCCGATATACAGATTCAATTATTACCCTCAAACGATCAAAGTGCACAAACTCCGAGGGAAATGGCTCGTTTTGCAATTAAACAGAGTGAATTTAAACGTAAGCTTGTATCCAATCGATCCTTAAATAACAACTCGCTGAACTCAGGACGTAACATAGTACTTTTATAGCCGAGGTCCAATTTATATACGCAATAAATGTGTAATCTCAGAGGAACTATTTGGTCTCTTCTATTCCTTCAGTTTTGTCAAACTATCTACTTTACATTGGGGAAGTAATCATTTTAATCTCGAGATGCACGCAGGCAGAAATACATTGGGAAACATCCCAACAGGGAACAGACCTTTACCGATTTTCGAAACTACTCATCCGAGTTCAATGTTGTTCATTTTATGTATTTGTGCTATTTTCCGCTCGTACACCTTGGATACGTTGACAGACTGTAATGTATTTCTGTATTAAAAACACCTTTGACCGTCTGAAAACAAGCAATTCCACTGTCAGGAAATCTAATAGCTTCTCATTTAGTTCGCACATGTATGTTCCTTGAGGATGAGCGTTATGTGTACAAATGAAGCTTTCTATTGTAATGGTGTAGAAAATCGGCCTTGTGCAATAAACTTACCAAGTTCACCAGTCTTTCATAGTGATACGTATATGTATACAATTGAAGTACAGATTTGCAGACAGTGTAATTTCCTTTATGAACAACAGAAATTTACTGCATCGTCTTGCATTGCGTCTTACACACAAACCAAAGAATTTTGAACTCCGAAGTTGCGTTGCATCTACATATCCATCTACTTGCAGGGAAACCTCCCAATTTTGATTAGGATGTTTCGCATGTCCATTCGCTGGATTTTTAGTTCCTTGATGTATGTACATACATACATATAACAAGACCATGCAGTGCCCTACTTCCACAAAGTTGTGTGAAAATTTGGAAGAAATACAACCCTTTTTACTTCGATCCGTTAGCCATGCATAAGATTGGGTTATACTACACTTAAATGTTATACAAAATAAAAGTATGCCATGTATAAAATAAAAGTATACCATATATAAACTAAAAGTATACTAAATATATCCGTGTTGCTGGGAAATTGAGAAGAGAGGTTCAAAGTTTCTAGTCTGTAAAATCAAATAATAAGATCAAATTTATGCAAATTAAAACCGTGCTTCGACTTGGACTAGTAGAAAAGTACAATTCTCTACGGCCTCATCATCTCTTGTTCTCTCGGTAATAGAGTTATTCAGCACAATAGGAAGCTAAGATTTGGAGACAGTTCATCTCTGTGAGGGAGACAATGAGTTAATTATGAGGAAGGCGGGAAGGAGGGTTTCAATGAAAGTTTTAAAGAGTTATGGAAATAAATCCTTAGAGAATATGTTTACCATAGTATGAGGGAATTAAATTATACATAACATTCAGAGTTCTCATGATATGCCTGCTCCGTAAATTACTGTTTTTATATTGGACCAACTGCAGCAGTGTGTGTGGCACAAAGAGTTGTTACTTTCTCTGTATGCCTCTCTTCTTTACATCCACACATTTCTTTAGGTTATAACATCCCAAGACAAATAACTGCCCATGTAATCGTTTCGTGAGGAAACATGAACGAAGTACTAAGTTTAGGTTTCTAAAATAAGTTTGTGGAATTCTTGTCAAACTTTTCCACCTGACAAATGTTCGTGGAAGGTTCATGCCTGCGTCAAGAGTGAAAAGTGTGGGCCTGTGAAGTACAGAATGTACAGTATATTTATGCATATGAGTAAAATCAGAATCTTTATAAGGTTGCCCCAACCTGCTCTCATTTATAATTTCTTGGTGAGATATACGCCGTCTCACTCACAAGTTCATACTTTCGTTTGTCGGGCAAAAAAGTAAACTTAAAACCTCAACCATGTAACGACTTAAGTAAAATCAATATAGAATGTTGGCAGTTTTAATGAAATTTGCTGTACAGGTTTCACACCTTACTTTATCTCACTTTACAAATAAAGTAAAATTCACAAAATAATACTTTAATGGGTGTGATTTCCCGTTACGCAACCATTCAATGAGCTTGCAAGCCTTAAATTAAGGATTAGTAAAGCTTTAAAAATATTGTTGGCAATACATTGTCAGATAATATTTTAAATAATGCATTCAGGGTGGTCCAGAGCAGCCAGCAGTTGTAGGACTGGAAGCTGGAGTAGAAACATCTCAGCCTAAGACACCTCAAATCATCATGACAAATCAGGACGGAGAGAAGAAACCTACCAGTGGGAACTTGGTGACTCATAAAGGATCTTCAACAACTCATAAAGACCCCAAAAATGTGACGTTCAAAGAGCCAGAGCAAGTTAAACAAGAATCTCCGAGAAAATATACAAAAATAACCAAGGCTCAAATGAAAGGTAAGAGTTCACAGAGATACTTCAACGTTATTACATTTCTCTGACGACGGAGTTTCAGTCCCTGTTGAAAAGACATTATGCCTGCAATGTAGACCTTTTAAATATAACGTTGAGTATGACGTCGGTGAAAAGTTTAATTTTTTTCCGGAACCTCTAGAATTCAGGGAAGCTTTCGGTTTCTTTGACAAGGACGGTGACGGAAGCATAACTAAGGACGAGTTAGGAATCGTGATGCGATCCTTGGGCCAGTTTGCCAGTGAAGTCGAACTCAAAGAAATGCTGAAAGAGGTAGATATTAATGGTGACGGAACTTTCAGTTTTGATGAGTTCGTTCAGATCGTTACTAATTACGCTGGAAGCACCTCCGTCACGGACGAAGAGCAAGAGCTCCGGGATGCTTTCCGAGTAAGTACTTTCTTACTTTCCCCGTGTATCCCTATTTCCGCTTTTTTGAACCTATACGTAAGCCTGTGGTTACCTTGCTGTACTTAATGAAAATGTCACGGCTGTAGGCAGTTCTTCATACTACTTTACTAATTATTATGTGTATAATACTTAATACAAAATACATATAATAAATTAAATGAGCATATGTATTACTTATGTATTTATTTTTGATTGATCTAATTTTGCAGATATTTGATAAACACAACAGAGGCTACATCAGCGCATCCGATTTAAGGGCAGTACTCCATTGCTTGGGAGAAGATTTAAGTGAGGATGAAATAGAAGACATGATCAAAGAAGTAGATGTGGATGGTGACGGTCGTATTGATTTTAACGGTAGGAAGTTGTAAAGTGTTGTTGTTTGATTATGGTAGTAATTTGATCATTAGTACACTTCAAACTAGATTACAAACGGATAATGAAAGTATAGTATGTATTGATATAAGAAGTTAAAAAAACATTTGTTTGCACAGAATTCGTTAGAGCCTTGGGAGAACCGGATGCCATGGATGAAGATACTGATATGGATTCTCAGATCTCGCTGGGACTCAGCCAATAGCTTGAAACTTGAAATTATTGCTGTAAAAAATACAATACCTACAAGTGTTTTCATCATGTGTTAATTCTGTAATTTGGAATCATTCTTTACAAAATACTTTACTTCCAATCTACATTATTTGTGATGCGTCCAAGGTTGCAGTTGCGGATGAGACTAATTTTGTTACAAAGTCTGAAAGTTACACCTAATTCCAAAGGAAAAGTAGTTGTTCGTAGAAAAATTCAATACATACATACATATATAAAAGAACCAACGGGGCTTTGCAGTTTTTCTCCACACTCTCTACACTGCACTTATTACAAATTATTAACGTAACTCCAGCCTTGATATACACGTAGAATAACGACTCCGCAACAATGATACAATCTTGAATTTATACTTTCTTCCACTTGGCGTCGTTAAAACAAAACCATGTTATTGTTACAAAGTATTACTTTTTGGGCTTCGGTACTAAAAGCAATGTTGAATGAATGAATAGGATGAAGGAACAACTACCACATGAATAGTAAAGAAACACAATATGCTGCCGGTGGTATGTGGTTATGCACACCAGACTATACACCAAATGAACGTTATGTATTTTTATTGCATTTTTGAATTTGTAGTTTGCAACTCCAGTTGATGTCATCGGGACTCGGTGAGATCACAATAAATTATTGTAACTCATTCTAGCGGTCTACATTTACTTTTACTTTCATAATATATTGCATTCGTAGAATATAGACACAAGTGAACTCAAGCAGCTTTGCAGTAAGTAACGCTGTGACAGATTTGCTGCTATAAATTACTTACACAAGGGCGAACATCTAAAAACTACATGTGCATCCGCAAAGGGAATTGGGTAAGGGCAGTGTAGTATGATTGCAAATTCATAGATTAACGACTACTGTCTGCCTCCGGAACCCACGGATTACACGTTTCTTGTGTGCAGGGATGTCTATAACACTGTCAATTCTCTTTCCCTTTTCTGAGTGTCTTTTATGCACATGGAATAAAGAGTGATGTTTATATTAAGCATTTATTTTGTTATAACATACAATTTTTCCATAAATATTTTGCATGAACAACAATGATGAATTTTTGTAAAACGGTTTTTATTGAACAAACACTGATTGCATGCAAGAAAAATTATTGAGTCATTATTTCATACATTGCACACGTATATCGAAGCTAAGCTCATGTACTTATAGTAATTACATAATCTCAAAACACAATATTCCCTTATGAAATGGTACATGAAATACGCTTCATTGAAAAGGTAAAGTATCGAAATAACTGACAGCAGTTTAGTGTACCCTTCATGATACCGTACACTGTTCACAGGGTAGATGACCAGAATCTCCTAAGGTGCTAACAATTACGTGTCCTGTGGGGAGTATACTTAAGACTGTCACACTAGCATGATTAACGTTCATTCGGAGCCAAGCTTGCCCTGGAAATTGGAGAGCCCTATAAATCAAAAAAGTGAAAATTTTATACTCCACACATGTATAGTACCTAGGAACCTCATTAAACTTTTATGCTCACTACTACTAAAGATTTTAAGGATCCAACAACGTACCGACAGAAAAAATATCTTATAACATTTCCATGACATACGATGATCTCCGTAGTGTCTTCTTTCTGCTTCGGATCAGCACGGTGAATATATTTCCTAAAAGCTGCTTCAATGCGTGCTCCTTCCGTGAAAAAGTCCTTAAAAAACAAAACATTGATTTTACAAACAATCTATCTATCTATCACAAAAAAACACTCCTATATGGAAGAAAAATGTAAATAATAATAGCTATTATTATTGTAGTATTATTACAGCCATGTCAGGGTTCCAGAGCTCATGCGAGACCGGTGGATCGGGTACTGCCGGTGCTCCTTCTTGTAACAGAGGATCAAGCACGACTGGACATAAATCCTCTTGGGATAAAGTTCTATAAACCAGATCAGCAGTTTGTCTTGCTCTTCTTAAATCCGAACTAGTGATAGAATCAAACTTTACTCCTAGTTCCCGGAGCCGTTTCCCGGTATTCATTGCTTGATCTTCTCCTAGCTGAGTCAAATAATTCTCGCTGTCAGTCTTCCCTTCCAAGTTATATTGACCATGACGAATTAAAATTATATGTCGTTTCGCCGTCGGCGTTTTGGCAGCTAGTTGCTCCGGAGTGATGTCCATTTTTTCTGTCCGGCTGGCATGTCTAGATCGGCGCACCAAAGTTTCCGGTTCTCTTCTGTAAAGCACGTACAAATTGTATATAAAAATATATGTAATATTACATTAACCAGAAATTATTATCATTGGTGACAATATTAACAAAAGTTAAAATAACCTAATTTTGTGTATTAGAATTTAATTAATGAATTCAAATTAATTATTTAATATGAAATTAATAATTAACAGAAGCTTACTTATCCCAATTTCTGTCCCACACAGCATATTTGGGTATAACCAACGGAGATTCCTCATCTTTACTGTGGGGGGAATAGCACTGAGCCGTAAATGTTGTTGATCCAACGGCAACCGCTGTCGAAGCCAGTCCCACGGCTATTAATTTCGGTATATTGAGGAACTTCCGGAACCGGCTCATGCTAAACTTACTTTTAATTCATTCCCTGTATTATGATTCGGTATGTATATTTTGATTAATATTATAAACGGATAACACTGACAGCCAATTTCAGAAATCCCCGAAACTTTATGAACTCATACCCGGGAGTATATTAATCGGTTCGATCGATCGAAAGACCAAAAGACCGACGCAAACTCAAAAACACTTGTAGATTCATTCGAATTTCCCACTGTCAATAACAATATTCTTGGAAGATCAAAATTGCTTTTAAATTGGGGCACTGTGATACCCTTTAATACGGATGAAACTAGAAGGTTCAAAAGATTATTTATATGAATAAGTAATAGTGGTATGTAGAGGTGCATGTGGAGTTTTTAGGGGCGGCGTCAGCGCCCCGAGTAAAATGACCTTTGTTGACTCCAAAACCCGTGGCCCGATAATCTTCTAATTTTGTACACATAGTCTCCAAGCATATAGCTTGGTCAAATTCGAAGATGGGCCGAATCGGTAAAGCCGTGTTGGAGTTACCCGGGTATTAAAAACTTACGCTCCGATTTTGCTCAA
>JAQGAK010001078.1:0-41075 GCA_034696945.1 Lipothrix lubbocki
ACCGGAATACTTTGGTTAATTATAGCTTTGTCAGCTCTGCTCATTAAATTTAAATATACTTTACTCGACTGAGGAGTCTTTTCATGTGCATGTACTATGACACAATAAGTAACCCAAAACTCTGTACTACTTAAAGGACTACTTACTTACTCGTTTACTTATTGAATTTTAATACTTATTGCTATTCAAAGCTGTATTCAAGGGAATTTGAAACCCAAAATATTAAAATAAAGAGTGTACTGGAACTTGCATGAACTTTTTATCACCTTTATTTAACCTTGTTTACTATGTTTACTACTTCGAACAATACTTTTATACTTTAAAATGAACTTGTTTACCTTGAATAATCTCTTGGCCTACTTAATACGTTATCTTAAAAACAATGTTTATTAAAATGAGACTAAAAATACGCTCAAAACCAAACTTTGACACTTTAAGTACTTATATGTAGTTAAAAAAAATACTTACATGTTGTATACATATATATTGTTTATGCTACGATTTGCACTTTTGGGATAATTCTACCTGCTGTATTAAATTCAATTAAAAAAAATTAATATAATGGATAAAAATTACTCTGGATATTTATTTTAAATGTGACTGACTTGAATTTTTGAAATATACTTATCTGTACTGACCGACAATAATTTTAGTTTCTCATTAAATAATAAACGGATTTTAGCTAAAATTTTAATTTAATGCTACGACAACTAATTTTCCTGCACTAATTAATTTTTTTCTAAAAAAGCCCGAGATGCACTCGTGCTATATGTAATGTAATTCAGCTCAGGAAACACCTGTGCTTCAGCTCACCAAGACTATGGATGGAATATTAGGCAATTGCCGGAAAATTCAGTGTCGGTCAGATGAAGTTCAGTCTCAAAAATCACAGGAATCCAGAGTCCAACAGCAAGCAATTATGATACCCGGCAATATCTGTACAAGTCCGATATCCGCGGTCGCCAGTTGTTACGAAATGGGTAACTTAGACCGTGCCAATTATACTATGCGAAAGCAGAATCAATAATAATAAGCAACCTGTCGTAACATTAATGATAGTTCCAAATCTCCACAAATAATTCCTATAAAAATAAAGAAATGAAATAATAATAATAAATAAAATATGAAGATTGAAACCAATGCTTTTATGGGAAGCCAAATAAATAAGCCAATGTGAAGTCCGAATCCGGAATTATGGAATAACAAGAAAAATATAAATTTATTCCAATTTCTAAGTTCAGCTAATAGTTTACTCTTCAGACGCTCCAGTAACACCGAGGCGTAAAAGCATGGGAGCAACTTTAAGTACTCTCACTCTGGACGCCACTGGCGTTTCCAGTGTTGCAATATAAAGCAAGTTAAAGCAAGTAATAATACTAAATAAAGCTAAAGTAGATGTGGCATGTTTGGAAGGAATACGCTTTCCTTACATACTCTTGCTCTCACTGTAACTCGTGCTCTCATGTAAACTACCACCACCATCTTTGACGTCGATTTCCACAATTTTCCCCTTTTCTTCTCTACTCTCTCTTGTTCCTCTTTCCGTTGTAACTACTGTCATTTCAGGCTCCAGTTTGCCAGTAAAAGTGTGAACCTACAACAACCAGTTACAGTCATAAGGTTGTATATGATGTTTCTGGTGGACAGCTAAAGAAGGAGACTCAAGTAGGTATACCTACCTATGTCATTCCCCAGCATTTAATGCTTTGTATGTACCCAGTTTCGATATCGATGAGTAATGAGTGCGGAACATTGCAAGTGTAATTCTACAAATGATACTTTACATGTCATGCCTAGTGATATTGTATGTACACGTGTAGCATATGCAATTCCGAATTATATTTTGCATCCAATGACAGTGTCTCTACATGTAGTTTCACACGGTAGTTTTTGCAGGTAATCCGCAATGTGCATCGCTTGCACTATCTACACACTAGATCTTTGTATATTGGGGTGAGTAAACGTTTCAACTGACATCCGTTTACCGACAAAATCTATATGTGAAAGCCTCATCTTCCGCTACTGCATGCAAGTTACTTTGTCGTAAACTGTAGTATCAACCCTAATCCCTGTAGATAGAAATTCACGTGCAAGATGAGGTATTACTACCACACAAAACTTCTCGTCCGATATTCACATAGGAGTCTCTAGCTAAAGATCCACATACAATCTCCTAGTTAAGTACCTATGTATACAGTCTTCAGCCACACGCATTTACAGTTGCAAGTCCACAACAGTAAAGAACCTATAAGATGAGTGCAGGACATGTCGCGTTGTTTATGACTATGAGCTTGCACGTAATACAGGGAAGGTTATGGATAAGTCAGTTTTGTGGGGAAATAAATGCTGGAAAGTCCCATGATGACTGCAAAGTAGATCCACCTGCAAGGCGTAGGGTGCGTGTATGTACTAGCCAGAGGGAAGGGAAGGCAGGTCGAAGTAGATGAGAGAATCCCCTTGGAAATTGTAAGATGAAGTGGATGAGGAAACAAGTTTTTCTGTCCTACCTATTATAAGGCTTATTGAGATTTTCTGGATGGTGCATTATTTGTCATCCGATGGATCTGGGCGTTTGTATGAGCATTTCGCTGTTTATCTACGGGATCTGGCCAGTGTATCCAAGGTTTACAAGCGTATTAAATAAATACACAGCTGTGTTGAGTTATAATGTAATGTGTACATAAGGTGATACGCAATCACGCCAATACGTGTGTAAAGTGGATGTTTAAGCGGCAGTAAGAGAGCATGAAGCAGCTCAGCTGAGGCTTGTCAGATGAAGAGATTGGTATTTGTTGCTCGGGAATGAGCCTGAATGCGTACAGTTGACAGATTGACAGGAGGCATGTAAATAGGCATTTGGGTTGTGTACATTAGTAGTTTTAGGTGTTGGGATGTTTGAGTGTGTGTGAAAGTGTAAAGCGTGGGGTTCATGTTCCATTCCGCTGTCAACTGATAGGCCCAGGTAGTGTGCGTTTGAGGCATTTTACACAAGCTATTTTACATGTAAGAGGTGACTATGTGTAACCTCTGATAGAAAGAGGTGCGAGGATGTGGAGTGTAACTTTTGAGGCATACTTATATAATGGTGATATGTACTAAAGTGGTTTAAAAAGTGGGAGAAAGAGGAGAAATATATAAATATATATGCTGTAGAGAAGAATAAATGAACCTGGCGTTCAGCCGGGTTTGGGCTGCGAAATCGTGATGGAATGATAGAAGAGAGATTGTTGGTGAGCATGTCACCCTGGCAACGCCTGTATAATAGAAGGTAAAACGCTTAGTAGGATGACGAGGACGTAATCAGTCACTTTATATGTATCCAAGGAAGCGGCTGACTGTTTTGTGCTCCCTCATCCATATATCTTGTACAGTTGGCAAATCTCTAAAGAGTGATCAACATTATTTTCGGCGAATTAGAAGTCACAATGTAGACATATACGGCAAGGAGCAGAAGAGTTGCAACGCGAAGTGAATAACTTACTGAGATTTTTTCCCAATTTTCCCCAACTTTTTTCTACTCTTCACTTTACTGCATACTTACATATATGATCACTGAAGCTTTCGTCTTGTCTTTCTCTCTGTGTGTGTACTTATAAGTACTGTATATGGGCTGTCTCCTTCTTCCTCTTGTTACTTGTCTTCTCGCTTCTTCTCCTATTCCGTAACTGTTGTAGGTTAGGTCGTTGTCGTCGTTAAGGTTGACGTTGAATTCTTATATACATACTCTATATTATACAAAAAAGTACTCCTGCCAACATTTGAAATTGGACTGTATTCTGTATAATGTCTAGCAACCCCCTTGGCTGGATATAAAGCAGAGTAACCTTTATCTTATTGTTTGTTGCAAAATCTCTGTACTAAGTATATATCCTGCTGCTCCCTGTACATTTTCACATCTTCCTCTGTAATTCATCATGGGGTTGTGTACATTAGGATGGAGTAAAAGTAGGATTATATTACATATCAACAATAGGTTTCTTTCTCTTCTCAAGACAACACCAAGAAGAAGAGATGAATATGCCGGGGTGGAAATTTGCATGCAAATCTCTGAACAACGTGCTACATTCCGGCAATTTATTCGTATATGGTTGCTGGACGGGGTGTCTGCATCACTCTTTTACGTGCATTATTTTCGTTGTATATTACTGTTTGTTGTACATACATGTTGGTATAAACCTGGTTCCAGCTTTGTCTGGTATTGCATGAGCGGTTATAAATATATTGCAGTGTCAAAGCTACGCTCACAGTTAAGAAGCATCCAGTGTCTGTTCACATATGTATATATAAAAAAATAACTACAGACTTGACTTGCTTTCCTAATTTTTTTCTTCCCATGTCTTTTTCTCGCGCTTTGCCCGATTCTTATGTCAAGGCTTTAGTGTTTGGGTTGGTTACTCTACAAGAATTGTTTTTCCCCTTTTTAGTCTGTCTTTCATCTACTTACAGTCATATTTAAATGGAAAAATGGGAAAAAATTGTACTGTTGTGGATGTGTAACTGGCTAGCACAGGTTCATTTGCATTTTTTAGCCATGTACAAGACATTTTTATACATAGGTATAGGTACATAGGTTTATACGAGGTATAAAACATTTGTATATAACTCACTAACGTTTATACATTTATGAAGAGTATATACATACATAATATATTTTAAGTATTACAATAGAATCGTTGGGTTAAGAAAGGATTGTGCCCCTGTCGAGACTTTTATTCTTCTTGAATTTTCCATAGCGATGTTGAGGATATTTGAAGCAATAATCATCAAGAAGACATTCCATAAGTTTGTAGCACACATATGATGGTGCTCCCACGGATAAACAAGTGTACATAATCTTGTCTTCAATTCCCCAGCAAATTGGTTCCGGCCTGCATATTTTTTACGAACCTTATACCATATCCTTATTATACTGTATATATATATGTAGGCCGTATGGTTCTGTTTATATCCCAAGCCTGTAATCTACGGTTTGTGCTCTCGAAATATACAGAGGATGTAAAAAGGGATTCTGTAATGTCATTCATTCAAATATTCACTCTCTCAGGTCCTGAACTTTCCCCGTGAGTCAGTCATAGAGTCTTCTCGTGTTGTTTTTATACATTTAATACTTTCCCTTCTCTCCGAGCCTCCTCCTTCCTTCTCTCATGGTCTTCTTTCCTCCATTTCAACAAAACCTCAATCATCTTTATTCCATTCAATTTTCTTCAACGATACTGCAAGGCCCACGACAGCAGTCTAGGAATCATGGTCTATGACGGGAGAATGTGGAAGACGCCGAGGATTGAAGATAATGTGCTAGGCACAATAATGCTTGAAATGTAAAACAAGAGCTTAATACTCGTCTTAATACACGAGACCATTACCAAAGAAAAGTGTTTGGAAAGCGTGATACACTCCCAGCTTTATTTTGATAAATCTCAATTTATTCCTGGAAAAGTGGCCATTTTCCATATTCTACTTCATGCAGAATACTAGCCCTACTTCCTTCATGTACACTTACGAATGAAAACCCTCCGGCTTGTTGTATATGCCCTGACATTAACTTCCTGATAAGCTAAACTGTATCAGTGTATGCATATCTCCGGAACCGAAAATTTAAATTTTTAGAAAGAATGCAGTATCTTATAAACTGGCCTGATTTCACAAAAATAATCTCTAGTTTGGTGGATCCCCACTATTAAAATACATTGTTGTCATCATAGACCGAGATAGAGTGTCGTTACGGGGAACTGTGTGCATGGAGCAATTTAATTAAACAACATGTTATATATTTTATTAATTCAAATACGAGACACGAGTGGGAACATGAAATTAAATGAAAGCTACGAAGAATACACAATAGCATTGGTGTAATGTCTGTTTGTTAATCAGCTCAAACTTCTAGATATTTCTTGATTGTAAGTTACTTTCTCATGTAACGAACTGGTGGTTCTTTCGTATTTTTTAATTATTTGCTTTTGGGTCTGCATCAATTATTATCTGCCTTAGACATGGTTGGTTTCGGATAGTTTGTGTTTGTTTTCGTTAGATATTCTTGGCTGTTGGTCTAGTTTGTGTTGTTTTAATTTGTTGCAGTAAACTAAACTTCATCACGAAACTAGCCGCAAGAGTAGCGGGAATTAAGGAGTTTTTAGATGTTATTGGCAGTAAAGTCTTCTGACAGGGTCCAAATTACTAGCAAAATCTGCTGTAAATGTTTATACGAGGGACAGATGTACTAAATTAGGTACAATTAAACATGTTGAAGGATTAGTTCTTAAAAGTGTTACTTTTTGATGTTTCATTTGTCAGTGAATTAAATAAAACTCTTGTTAAGGTGTGAAGTCAAAAGGTACGTATAAATGCATCTAGATATTGAAGTCCCTTACAAGACATTATTATACAAGTCAAGTCAACATTTAATTATGATATAGGAAACACTGAGCAATTTGGAAAGGTAGGGAAAAGAGAAACAGAGCTGACACCGTGAGCCATTCACGAGGCCATTGGAAAGATGAAAGTGAGTGTCGGGCCGCAGGCTTGTGAGTTTTTTGGAGTTAAACCGGTATGTGCAACACTATGGGGGCGACAACAACCAAAATTACACACATGCTTGTAATATGTATATACGATACTAACAATGTAATCTAAATTCCACTTCCGTAAATATATAAATGAGTTGTATATAGATATAAAATGAGAATATAAAAATAGTATCTATAGAAAGTCAGGGAAGAAAAAAGCTAAAGACAATGTGTAGTAAAGCATAGGGAAAGCTTCCGTCTAGTGCGGAGGAGGAAAGGAATGAGGAAGGAAACTGATGGATGGATGAGCGTAGTACGAGGAGCAGATTAAAATCATAGGAGTCAAGGGACGTGGTCGGAATGATCCGAAATGCTCAACACGTTTGTGGTTGACGTACCGTTTAGCCAACACTCATCCAATTTGACTCTCAAGCTTCTTTTCTTCCTTTTTGCTTGATTCTCATGAGCACAAGTAGTTGTAGGATGTAATACTTGCTACACATGATTCTTTCTTTCACCACACACAGCGCCACGAAGTTGTGTTATATGTACGATATTCAATAAAGTGTGTTTATCTCGTTCACCCCTTGGAAAAGTCGAGAGATGTAACTTTATTAGATATTGATGGAAACGTGGCACTGTTGCTCGTGTGAGTGTAACTGCGGCGACGACTGAACAAATCAGCCTTGGTTTATATTTTGGCTTTGCACTTTTCTGCCTATTTTCTCGATGTTCTCTGGCGGCGGTGGAGGAATATATATATATACAAATTTAAAGTTTTTTAGGCAATAAAAGTTTTTGTCTTTCATTTCATGCTCTAGTCTAGTTATCATAATATCGTCCTTGCCCATTTTATTTTTCATACTATCTTCTATGATCACACTTTACGCATACATTACATTTACGCCTTCAATCGCTGTTGATGATACTTGTAGTTGTTATCGACATTTTCCTCTACTACTATCATGATTATATGTGCGTTTGCTGGCTATATCGGTTTCACCTAAGCCACTGCCCTTCCTTAAGAACTGTTGGTGCAGTGGCTACTCGCAGTTTTTGTAGTGTGTAAAAATGTTTAGAGGCGGAAGCTGGAGAGGAAGCTTGGGAAGAAGTAAGGAAGGAAGAAGACGAGAAGGCGAAGAAATTCCTAGTCTTAAAGTACACGTATCTCTTTTTCCCCTGCAGAGTTGGCAAAGTCTTGTAAATTAGCCTACTCTCGAATTCTAACAAGCTTATCTGGGCGGGCGTGCAAGTTTCGGAATACCATTATCCATGAAATCGGCCGTGAATATCAATCGAAACTACCACAATGGAGTTGGAAGCGTCAGCGAAAAAAATACCTTCACATCTTTTATTCCTCCTATCCTCGTATCCAACCTACTCTAACGGAAACTGAACAGATATGCCTATACAGAAATTTTGCGCTTATGTATTTATACTTTGTGTGTCCAAGGATGAGGGAATGAAATGTGTGTTGAAGAAAGGTGCTAGTATTGGTAGTGGTGGATCGGTGGTGGATGAGGGAAAAACAAGAAAACGAAGATAGTAAAAAAGAGCCGATCCGAGGGTTCAATAAATAATGAATGAAGGTGGAAGGTGACGCCATTTCCTGCTTGCTTTATGCCTATATAGTATAAACATGCACATATACTGTGTTTACTCTACATGTGTACACAACTGTCCCATGTCTTCCCAACGTGGAACCTTTGTTGAGAGCTGTACGCACAATTCGTCATCATTTATTCTTACACTTAAAGTCGTTTCTAGTGTAGAGCAGCCTCCAACATGTACAGAATATATGAGGTCGAGTATATCCATTGGCACATATAAGAGGGGTTGGAATGGAAATCTTAGTAAATACCAGACTCAATATAAACACAAATGCTTTCATTCCTGGTTTCCGTGGATCCCTCTGAATACATTGAAATAAAAGACTGCCATGTGTGCAGTGTGCGGGTATTTTAACCGCTTCTGCAGGTTAAGGCCTCCTGCACTGCATCGCTTGCACCATACCTGGTTAAGACTCTCCAAATCTCTGTCTTTCTCTCCCATATACAGACGCTTAGAAGGACAAGCACACGAACTAGTGCATTTTATATGGGTTATGTAGAAGTTCGAATTGATACAACAAACATCACTATTGGCCAAAGATGATTCGGAAAGTTAAAAAGACGATAAGGAAGTGCAGTTGTGACGGTAAGGCTTTGGAGGTTGTATATGTAGTTTAATATGGGGAGTAGTACAACTAAGTCGGGAAGTCTTTGTTCCATGAGTCTTTGTTCCACAGCCGAACCGCACTTTTCTTTCTCAAACTCTATCGTTCTTCTTCTCTCTCTCTCTGTTGTGACTTGGTTCCGCTCTGGCTTCGGTCTCTTGTCTTCTTCCTCTCTTTCTCAGTGGACTTGACTCTAGTCCTGACTCCTCTAGTTTTCTTTTTGCCTTCATCAAAATACGAAGCGGTGTGGGATACGACTTTCAGTAAATTTACTGCACTTTTGGGACGCATTTCAGAAAATAGCTATTTCTTCTGCATTCACCAAGATGTTGCGCTTGTTTTCCTTACCTCCTTCGTCTTCTTCATGCTATATGGCTTCACGGACTACATGTGTGAAGCTGGTGTAGATGTAGTACAGACGGTGCAGAGCGGAATATAGAATGCTCCCATCCACTGTCCACCGTATATGCATGCTCATCCGGAAGATAAACCATATCGACCCATTTTATGTACTGTGTGTGCATTATTATTATGATTATAACTAAATATGCTCCAAGAGGAGCATTTTTTGTTCTTGCACAAGTAGTTACTCGCACTTATGTTTTCACTGTTTACCTCTCTACAGCCCGTACGTTCTCTTACGGTGTTTCCCGGCTTTGGTTTAAGTACAAAGTGGATTCCGTAACAAAGCAGTTCCTAGAGCATGAGTGTAGAAATGGAAGGGCAGTAAGGAAATGCAGTGGGGGAGTTGAATAAACAAGAAAAAAAATTGATGCACACGAGGTGAAGACAAATACGCACTACTCTATAGTGAGGAACCGAAGGAAAGAGGGATAGACAAAGAAACTGTAAAACAAGAATTTTCCAATCCTAATAATCCTTGCAGCTTTCCTCAAGTCATCTCATTGATCATGTACATATAGTTTTCTGTAGTTTTAACGCTGTCGCCTGAAAATGTGCATATGCTTATACTGAAAATATGCTGCTGGCAATAATAACCTATACAGTATAAGTATATGCTTCGTGAATGTACAGCAAAGGCTAAATCTTTAAGTGCGGGGAAATCTTTGAAGGGCTGTGGAAATGCTCCTCGAGCTAGGTTCTTTCTGATCTTCTCCATCACCACGAGCAAGTCCTTTACTTTTTCCATTGTACTGATCAAGTGGCAGACATTGAAAACAAATGCTGAGTCTGAGCTTCTTTTCAAATGCGCATAAAGCAAGGTGTACCTCCAAAAATATGCAATCTTAATATTTACACACTATGAGGATTATTAATAAGTATTTTTACAAATCTCACACAGTTGGCAGTTGCTGTGTAACTTTCCAATAGAATTACGTACTTCTTTAAGGTTTCGTATTTTAAAATTTTTAGAATTTTTGTTTACAGGTACGCAACATTATTGTACTATTATAGCGTAATACTACTCATAGTAATGTATACATTCCACAGGAAGTATCCACACAATGAACCAGTATCATGGGTAGCCCCTTATTATTTGAATGCAATTAGGATGGACTGTTATTCTTAGTGAAGATTATAACAAGTATAGGTTTAGTGTGAGGAGATATGATGCATTGTCCAGCCTGACTGGATGCGTTGGAACTTGTAATAATGTCATAACATAATCGTTAGAACGCAGAACGTCTTGAACGAAGTTGTAAGGTTCTCGTCGTAACTTGTTCTGTGTCGTTAACTTAGGGCTGCATAGTAGAGGGCGAGGGCCATGATTGTTGAACCGTGGGTGTTTTAAGTGTTGCGGGGATAAACAGAACGAAGCAGAATTGTACATAGGTATATGTATGGTACAAATATATGTGCAAGTATGCAATAAATATAATGGAAGTACGGTACCTTATAAGCGGCATTACAAGGTGACGGGACTTACGTGGAAGCTACAATGCACTGGAAAAAAGCTGGTAATTAAGTTATACGAGGACGGAAATAGTATATATGCACACTGAAATGGCATAGGAAGTGAAGAGAAACAAACGTAGGACAAGTTGTGAATGGCTTGAAAAGTTTTTTAATGTATTACAATTTACTTACAAGTTACTTCTCCCCGAGTTTTACAAAGCTATACATGTAAGGTTACATTCAGGTTATATAACAGTACTCATGGCATATACATAGTTCAACGTCCATTTTAATTTTTCTCGTCGTCGAAAAGTTCATAGTAATATGTACGATTTCGTTTCATAGTAAAAGTATATATTTGTACAACTTCGATTCAACGTTCAATTAGGTATCACAGGGCAAATGGTTCCTAGGGTATCTAGGTTTAAAGTGTAAAAGTAAGGACATAGTAATTTTTCCCTTCGTGATTCTAGTTTCTAATGATAAATTTTGTGTTTGAAATTTGTGGAACAGGTCCTGCTTTTTGGGGTTTGATCAACCCAGACTGGAGTTTGTGCAATAAAGGTCGAAGACAATCACCAATCAATTTGGAGCCGACAAAACTTCTCTACGACCCCAACTTGCGACCGATAAGCATTGATAAAGACAGGGTAAGTTGCAAATTGGTTCATTTTCCTCCCCAAAATTCTACTTCTCCCAGAGAACTTATGGATAGGGAAGAATCCTTACATAGTAAAGTAAAGAAGAGCTTCGTATACGTGATAGAGAGGACTCTGACAGGAGTGAGAAGGCCAACCTGAATATATTGGCCCCAGTATTACTCCATGGCCCTTGTGACACCTTGGAGAAACTAAGTGTTCTGTGTGGAAACGGTAAATATAAGTATAGTCAATCTAAAGTCGCGTTATACAGGACCCCTACATATAATTGTGTTTCCAAGGGAATGCAAAGTTGTTAGGTATACATATACGGGAGATAATGTTTTTCCATCCACAATGGTACCATTTAACAAGTGGAGACAGAAATGCAAAACCATGGAACGGTAAATTGCACTATAAAGGGAGAAGCAATGTAATTTCTGGCTCCATGGACAAAAGTATGAAAATGTGATGGTTTAAGAGATGAATGGAAAGGAAGGCCGAGATAACCTATAGTCCTCCTTTGTTATGACACATTGGCTAACATTACAGTTGTTCCTTTAATCAACTTTGGGATTTCCCTCATCCCGTTCCTTCACTTGTTATGAGGTGTTGTAATCCTTGTAATAAGGCGACGCACATTCATCTACTCCCCTACACATCTGCATAACATGGAGGAATATCTGTTGCTTATATGGTTTACGGCAGCTTATACGTATAACCTTATGGCATCTTCGCCGCTATAAAGGGTAGCCAAGTATATTATATAGATAGATGCACTACATGACTTCCTTATTGCAATATGGTATTCCATACAAACAACACTCCAAACTACCTATGAATTACACAGAAAGAACGTGCACACCGCATCACTTAACTATATAACAGGAAAATCTCTTGAACTAACTATGGTTTTACACCGTAATTTTACTATATAGGTGTCTTCTGGAAGAACAATAAATATTTTTCTTATTACCTCTTCGTTCGACTCGGGAGAAGAATAGTGTTTTTAAAGATTTGCATCCTTTTCAACAAGTCTTTGTAGCAAAAATCCATTCAAGCATTCTATGATGAACTAGCTCACACTGCCTACCTAGTTCCATGGATTTTACGAGCATGAGTAATTGGCATTTTCTAGGGACAAAAAGAATAGACTTTGCGTTTTCATACACGACGTGTATATATAAATAATTACACCTCGCAATGTAATGTAAACTTACAATTTCCATTTACGTAAGTTCTTCAGGTTTATTTCTTGTTGTGAAAGTCTTTTCTTTTTGTTAGCTTTGTTGGAAGTAAAACAGCTGCGAAGACAGAAATTCTTAAAGGAAATAAAAGCGAAAATTAAAGTAAAAAAAAGATGTGTAACATCTGTACTACAACAAATAAGATGGAGGAACTACATAGTACAATAGTCCATTGATTGGAATAGGTATCACGGATGAAAATCGAAGAAGTTTCCGTATCAGTCTATAGGTTAACCTTGTCACTGTTATTACTATTTTCCTATGAGTAAAATTTTTGAACATGTTCATATGTAGGATTTTGCATTAATAACTATTACCAATAAGAGGATATCAAGATTATTAGCGTCATCCTTGTCTTGCTGTCCCATAAGTTTTATTCTCATAAATGTACTAAAGTGAATGTGCCTGCCCTATACGTAATGGACATACACTGTGCGTGTCCCAGTCCGTGCAGCACATTCTTAGTAATAGTTCGATGTTATAAGTAGTAGTAGGTAGGGGATATTCCTCCCTGAGCCAATACAAAGGGTGTCATTTTTGTAGAGAAACTGCAAATTGGGACTAAAGTGTATATGTATATATTGGAAACGTATTGCATGCTAGAGTTCATGGCCGAGTCGCTGTTTCATCTCAAACTAAGGACTTGGGTGAAGAGTAAGTGGTGCTTCCTCTAGTGCAGTTGTGAGCGTTAGGGAAGAAAACGATTATGAGACCAGACGAGATTACGCTGTTATTTCACCGACACATCTACTCATATTTTACTTTTTATTCGCTATACTTTGCACATTTTAGTCCCTCCTTTACAATGCACTTCTTCCCTCTGTTCTGGACCCTTCCTGGATGATGGTAGTTCCTAGGACCTTCATACATAAGGGAAAAGTACTCATTTATAATGTAATGCCCTTGCTTTACTCGCGATGAGGAGTGGATATCTATGTAGGTTTGTAGGATGAGAGTGTACCTAAGGTTACATGTACTTTCACTACGTCAAGCACTTGTACTTACATACCGGTTGTCATAACTAGCCTGGGTATGACCACTATATTTTTATTGCTTTGGTTCCACAGATCCTTTAGTAGCGGAAAATGTTTTGTCATTTGTCATCATCTGTTCACATGTTGCCAAATAGACTTCTATAAGCTCTCATCATGCTGGCTGTATATACAACTTCTTCCTTTTTTCAATCATTTAAATATACTTTCAGTATGTACTTGTAAGTGAAAACAAACTTTTGGAACAATATATTAATATAAGGAGCAGTGCATTTAGAACATTGTATTAATAAAAGAGGCAGTTTATTTGGAACAACTAATGGTTATGTTGGACAAATGTTACTGCACATAGATATGAATACAGTAGATGTATAGGATGGTAAGGTCCGTTAGGTGATTGAAGCAAACTTCGTACATACTTACTTGTAAGTTCTAAAATTCGCTTGACACATCTGCTGACTCTTACTTTCTTTCAATTGTGATATCGTTTCACTTATATACGTAAATCACTATTGGAGTAGGCAAGCTAATAAAAGAGTTTAATTGATATGACTTTGTTATTTACAGGTGAATGGCATTATGACTAATACCGGTCACAGTGTCATATTTTACACAGGCCCTTGGGAAGAGGAGAATGAGAACGAAGCTGGAGGGTCATATTCATCAAGTGGTATTAGCGGGGGCTCATCCAGTCCACGTATAATTGTAAATATTACCGGTGGCCCTCTGTCTTACAAGTACCAATTCCATGAAATCCATATCCACTATGGGTTACGGGATGACGTTGGCTCAGAACATACCGTTGATGGATATGCTTTTCCAGCAGAGGTAACTTTCTAGATTTGAAAATGTATTTTACCTTATATTTAAGAACATTTCTGTAGAATTTCAAGATTTTGATTGCATGTAAAGTACTCCTGTACATTCGTCTAAGTGAGCATATCTTTGACTTGAGTGTGGTTTTCTAATGTCAGACAGTAATTTACTCGGCACAATTATGTACACTGCAGCTTCTTTGTTTTGATGAGCCTTTAGCTTTGCTAATTAATGTACGTCGGATCATTATTTACTTGATCGAACGTTGATAGTAGATGTCAAAAATGTAATTAATTAGCAGGTAGCCCTATTGCTGTCTGAAGAAACGTCACCCAAACGTTGGCATTGAGTGATATTGTTGTTTACGTCCGTAGAGTTTTGTATTCAAACTATGCTTGTTATTAATTGCTGTTTTCAAGATATGCATTCGTCAACGTAAATACATCATGATACACTATTATATACATATGTTCATATAGGGGTACAATTTACATACATAATGTATTTAAGGTAGTGTACGATAGATTGATTGATCATCATGTTGTTGTTGCAGTTACAAATGTACGGCTTTAATTCTCAGCTGTACAATAACTTCAGTGAGGCTGTACTCCATTCTCAGGGGGTCGTCGCCATCTCTGTTTTGCTCCAGGTATGTGCTTGTATTAATTTGAATTTATAATATGAGAGTGATTTTGTATTAGATACAACAGTTATGTATAGGTATATGTGTATATTTACATAGCAATATGCGACTTTGTTTGTCTTCTTTGCAACGTGTCCCTACGGAGATGTAGATTGTAGTATGAACTTTATAATCTCAGGAAGAGCAGGGAGTAAACGTGGAAGAAGAAACGTGTTTACCGTTTTGTGTCTGGATTAGTGCATAGCTTGCACAAGAAAGGGATTGAGAGTGAATGTTTATTCTCTCTTTATCCCTCTCCACTTTGTCGTGTTGTTGGTAGTGGCTGGGGAAAGTGGTTGGTACACTGATTTATAGATGTGCGCGGTGAGAAATTAAATATTAGAAGTGATGTTTGTTAATTATTGGAGTAAATAATTAGGTCTTGTAATTTGTGGTAGCATACTAATCGAAAGTTGTAATTATCATAGGAAGGGCCATGTAAAGTAGGACAAGAAGAATTGTTAGCCAATTAGGGAAGACAGTAAATTTTCATTGTGAGGGAACGAGAATTTTCGGAGATACCCCCGCGTGGACGAATATCTTCAGAGATACAGATAATGAATATATTAGATATAAGCAGAAGTTACACAAGCTCCTCTTTGAACTCTGTAAGTAGTTTATGCTTACTTCATGCTATTACACTGTATCACCGGTGTAAAAGCAGTAGCATTACTATGATGAAAGCCTACTTTTAGTGAAACTGTTTCTGAAGATTCTTTAGCAATAGTACCAAGTGCATATATGAACCAAGTTGGAGCATCACTGTTTTATTAACTGATATAAGTATCGTAACCTTAGATTATACGTAAGAGGCCGTTCAAATTATCTGCAAGACAAATGCGACATGTTACACTCCTTCCCTTGGAATTATGAAATTTGAGTTGTGTTTCTGTACCAATCTGCACGAACTTCCGGCGCAATTAATTATTACTGAGGCTTACGGTAGTATATTGACTTTCCTTTCGTACTAATGCAAGTCAAGTTTTTGCATAAAGGCATACATAATATAGGTCCTCCGTGTGTATGCTCAGTGTAATTATGTAATCAAAATTGTGTACGTACATATTTTTGTAATGGCATAAGTAGAGATTATTTCAAATTTAATTATTAAATAATGTATTTTAAGTGAAGTGTTTAAAATAGTGTACGTGTAAGTGTTTTAGTGTGTATCACAAACATATGAGTAGTGCTATTTGTGAAATGATAGCGTCTATGAGGACAAGAAATAAATGTCTATCATCTTGCTGAAAATTAATTGCAAAGCTGACCCTGTGACCTCTGAAAAAGTTGGTAATATATAAAACCCATTTTGGAGGAAAATTTCCGGAGAATATTACTCCGGAATAAATCACACGTCGCGGGCTTAAATTGCTCCTTTGGTACTGCTGCTGCTACAACAACAAGTTGGTCTTACATTATTGTGTGTACTAAGGCAAAAGGAGAGAGAAAGAAAGAAGATAATAATGATCATATTACAAGAATGAGGCAGGGGAAAATTTTGACTGTTTAAGCCTGTGCATATGTGTAACTTACAAGTGTACGTACGAGGGTTGAGCAGAACAGATGAGATATGCGGTAAAGAGTACAATGTATAATATTAGCTTTATGTACAAAAAGAATATGATAAGTATGACGTATAAGTATTAAAGTATTACTGACATACACAAGCATTTGAGGGCACGTTGCAAAAAGATTTATGCTTAACAAAGATGATACGCACGTTGATGGTGGTTTGGAAGCTGAGCTGAAATTCCTTCGTGTTATGTGATCTGATTAGCTTGGTGATTTATCAAACCCCGAGCTGCGGATACTGACTGATCAACTTCCTAGAATAAAATACAGCGGTAAGTCAAGTTTCTCTTTCCTACTCTTCCGGTTAGTTAAGCAAGTGTCTCTATACATGATCATATATGAGCAAAATTGCATTTATTATGCAAATGGAGTCTCCTCACTTTACTTTGTTCCACATCCCTCGCTCCAGCCTATTCTCTGTGCAGGCATTACATGCCGTGCACCGCTTGTCTGGCAGCTCGATATACACTACTCCATCTTTTTATGACCCCTATATATACGGATATGTTTCTTTTTTACTCTTCTTTTCCGCCCCTAACTTGTGTACTTTCAAAGTCTTCTCCGCCGGCGACCTTACCATTTTCTTTGGGGACATTCTATCAACTCTTGGCTTCACATTTTTTAGTTTGTTTCCTTTTATGTGTTATTCCATAATGATGAACATGTGTACACATTACACATTAAACGTGCAGCCTTTTAAATGATTGCCTCGGGTGCTCAGAGTTTGTTACAATATTTGCTTCATTTTGACCGTAGTAATTATTTTAATTTATCTCCTCCTCATTTAATAAAGGGCACTTAATTTATTATTAACTATTATTGTGTACATGTATTTTTAATCAGCGGGAGCATGAAGTTGAGTGGATGTTTGAGGAACAAGGTGAAGTGTTATGTCCTGGAGTAAGTAGTAAAAACTAAAACGAAGTGGGTAGTATTTTTGTTATGAAACATTTTTATATGTTGTTGAAACCACTAATAATTATTATTGAAAGTTTTCTTTAGTGTTTGATAATCCCATACAGTTTGTAACTGTCGTCGTAAAGCGGATAATAAAAGTTTGGCATGTGCTTATTGTAAAATTTATGTAGCTATAGATACTTCAATATTGGAGCAAACATAAGGGACTGAAAGTTTGTGTGCAAGGAGATATGTGAAAGTATAAAGAACGTAAAGGTAATGTTTGTAATTTATTTGAGCAGGACAAAGTGCTCCGGTGCAAAGGCTATCTCTCCAAGGCCTTATGCCGAATACTGATCACTATATGACCTACGAGGGTTCCATTACAATGCCCGCTTGCTATGAGACAGTAACTTGGGTCGTCATCAATAAGCCCATCTACATCACTAAGCAACAATTGTATTTCCTTCGGAAAGTCATGCAGGGAGACCTGGAGTATCCGAAGGCCCCATTGGGCAGTAACTTTCGTCCACCTCAGCCACTTCATCATCGCCCTGTCCGAACCAACATTGATTTCAACAAGGTAATGTCCGACAACTTGTTCTCTCATTCACCTGGGCTACTCTCTTTCTACTCTCAGTCCTTCTCACTTTCTCTCTTTCTCAACACACACACGCATTTCTTTTCGTGTAAGTGTCTCCCTTGTTTGCCATCGTTTTTCCTCATTCCTCTCTCTCTCTCTTCTGTTTCTTTTCCTTTCTGCCTCTCTCCCAAGAAGATTTCTTACAAAAGTTACCCATGTGTCAGACGTAAATTGATTAGACTGCTAAATATATTGCTCTGGTTTTCCTGTGGTGTTATTTTCACGGCGTCCAACTCTTAACAAGTATAGCACTAGTGTTCTTTCCAAAACCAATCTCCTCAAATATGTGGAAATCAAGCTTTTTTCACTTACCTATATATTTTTTCGAGTAAATAAACTTTCGACGTTTAGATTGAAAGCTTTGCTTTCTTCTTGGCATTGCTTTCCCTCTCCTACCATTACTATTCTTTGCTTGTATATGTATGTGTACCGTCTCTTTATATCCGGCAATTTCCTTATTTAGTAGAGCTGTTCTGTAAGGCTCTATAGACTAGATATATAATATAAAACCATGGGCATTTCTTCCCAAATTAAAGATTGATTTACTTGGGATTGCTTTGATTCTAACCTACTATTTTATAATTCTAATATATTATTATAGCATTATACTTAATGCTGTATCTCATTACTTTATTTACAACTACTTATTCCATGATGGTTACTCTTTTTTATTTAATTTTCTGAACTTGAGATGCAGCAAAGCAAAATTTCAGTTTGTAACATCAATAAACCTTATCAACACCTACAAGGGGATGTCTTGAATATGTCAGTATTAAGAAGATGCATCAAAAGTTGAGACGTTTAGTCCTGAGTAGTCGAGTTTTAAGTGTAGGAGCTTGCCATTTTCGAATACCAATCCTCGATAGTTCCAACAACTTGTGTGCGTATTTTGTAGTCTTCGTTTTAACAGTTTTAAAGGCTGAAAGGTTGGCCTGAATGATAAGGTATAAGTCAATTGGTAGTCAAGCCCGTATAAAAACGAAAGGTTAACCAAGCGTACAAGTGTAAAAAGTTTGTCAATGTGTACGTATGCTTGCCTGCTTGTCTAGGGTGTTGATTGAATAGAAGCTTGAAGAAGGGGAGGCTGGGTAGGAACGGTTAAACGAAAGAAATTTACACCGATGAACACTAATTGGATTGTCTTTACTACGGCAGAGCGAGAAAAAAGAGAGGATTTCAAGTTTTTTGCATAGACGCACACCACGTTGCTATGTGAATCCTAATATTGTTGCCTTAGCTCAACCCGCGACTATAGATGCTAACTTTGGTGTTATCTGACATAAGGAATGAAAGACATTATTTATGCGCGGTTAGTCACACTTTAGTTTGGAAAACAATGGCAACAAAAATCCCAACTCTTGAGACACATATGCACGTAAAACCACAAACATAAGGTACATATAAAGGCAAAAAACTACAGACACCATCCAGCTTAGTAGTTGTTACTTTTCCATTGTCGATGCTATCAATAATTCTTGACAAATTAGGGAAATCGAAATGCAATCAGACGTAGAAAGTAAATCCAATTTCCCGGCTTTTCTTGTCTTCCTTTTTTCTCCTTCTGCTATCCAAACAAACTTGTCTGGTGTGATTCCAGAGATTAAGGGATTTGTCGGTGGCCACGTGGTGTGGTAACTAGACGAATTCTGCTGATTTGATAATTCTTTTTACAGTAAAAATAAATATGCACATTTACGAAAGAAATCTCGATGATATGTGGGTATTTCGGTGGGGAAAGTAACAACTTACAGTAGAAGCAACGTTGATCTTAAAATTCTATCTATGAGAGAGTAACTTACTTATACAGAGGAAGCGAGGCCATTTGAAGGCTTCTTCATACTATACTTTTACTTCTTTGAAGACCTAGTTTAATTCTTTCTTCTCTTTTACTACCCTTCAAGTATCTATGGTCTGTCCCTCTCTCTCTCTCTCTCTCTCTTGACTTGACTATACAAGTACTTGGTGTTTCATTGTAGAACGTCACGTTCCTTTCCTGTAATTACATCCTCAGGAGAAAACCACTTTTGTTCTTGTGGAAATTAAGTGCAACTATATATGTATGGGAAATCGGAATTACGATCCTAATTGAATTTCCCTGTTTAAGAACCTCTTGTTATAGAGCATATAGCCCCTTGAAAGCAAGAAGTATTGTATTGTATAGTGAATTTCTTTTTATTTTTTAAAAAACTTTTTCTAACTTGTTCCACACATAATTAAGCGATACTGTACAGTTACAACAGTGTGGTTTCCTTATAATATGTAATCCTACTTACATGTAAGCCATTGGTATTCGTAAAATGAACCATTGAAATACTTCTTTTGCCCATTAGTAATTACATTTGATTACACTACCACAAGTATTCTTTTGAAGTTTGTTTTGTTTGAAATATCTTCTTCATCTACGTCGCTGTCTCTCGTTCACTGTTTTTGACATATTTTATTAGGCATGCACTTGGAGAATTCCTGCTCACGAACCACATGGAACTATTTACTCCCTGTTACAAGTATATGTGGAAAATGATATATGGAAAGGATAAAAGTGAAATACCAAAAATTCAAATGCATATTCATGGAGATCGACACGGTTGAGAAATAAATTCTGAAACCTGTAATCATTAGTGGGAATGTATAAATAGAAAATATAAAGAATTTACATTAGGAAGAGGGATTATTGGAAGCATCTCACGTTGTTTGTGGCTTGCTGAGTAATGCTTTGGGCAATGTATACCATTACAGGGCTTAGTCTGGTTTTGTTGACGGGAACCTTTGTGTATGCAGAAGATTAGAGCCGTCATACCTTTCTGTAGGAAAGAATAAATATTAAGCAACTGTAATTTTCTCATATCCTATTCATGGTACTTACTGATGCAGAAGGTATGGCAATGCAATTTATATTATTATTTCAATGACTGCAGGACATTTTGTCGGCTGGATGGACTTCGAGGATGTCCATCCAGCCGTATCCGTTTTCTGAGTTTAATTTGATTTGCAAATTTTATTAAAAAAGGACGCTGTAACAAAAAAAACGGAGGACTAGACTTACAGATATAATGTTAACGCGCTTTGGAAGTGGTATTATCCCTCCCTATACGTAGATATTGGACGTGGTTTTGAATGTGTAGTTGTGTATTTGGCTGGAGCCTTTGTGTCTTAAAAAAGAGGATCTCTTGACAAAATCAGAATGAAATAAAGGCAGGCATATATTTTTGAGTTGAGTTGAGAGATTGAGATCTGGCTGCTTGTAGTTCATGTATAAGGGATAAAGTCTAGAGAAGCAGAGAGAAAGTCTTCGAAGCTTGTATATACTATGTATGATGAAGGGACATGAATAGCATACTGTATTATGGTTGTTGAAAAACTATATTCTTGTCTCAGATGTGGAATGAAATGGAGATGGTGATAAATTTTATATTTTCAGGGACCTCAATGTCGCACTAGTATACACAAAGACATGTACTATAAAGGTAAGCATTCCTATTGACGTTTTTCCTTGCAACATTGTCTTTAGGGCAATATGTTTCATGAATATTTCAGCTTTGAGAAAAGCACATGTGTCTACTGTTGAACTCTTAGTATCGTAAATGTATGCGAGTGTGTATGTGTTCGAATAGTGTGTGTATAGCTTTACTTCCTCTGATTCATTCTCCTTTGTGTGATCCCTATGAATAGCAAATACATGGAGGCAGCAGCAGCAAGGAGCGTAACCAAAACCAAAGGCGACAGACAAAATATTTGAGTGAAGTAGCAGACTGCGACCACCACCATGAAAACCAACCCAGCCAAGAGTACAAGAGTGAAAAAACCTGTATATCCCCCACCTTTCTCTCTCTCTCATCTCAACCAAGACCAAGTATATGGGTTGAACCCAGGAGCAACTTGATGTGTAGGATAACCACGTTCGGCCCGTTCAATTCTCTCTCTACCCCTCTGTCGCTATCTCCTGTCTTCATGTTGTTCCGTCAACAGTTTATTACCACAGACACCTCTCCACATCTCCCCATGTACAATTTCCACTGCCACAAATGATGGAGTTCTCGTGTTATTTTCGGACTGTGATCTTTTTACTATCGTTGGCATATCGACACGAGGCTTTTACCATAAATATTCTGTGTCGTTCCCTCGAATATCATTGTTCCGTATGTTCCTATTATATAATGATGGCGGAAGTTGTACAGACTTCAGTTTTCCATTTTTGCATAATCCATAAAGATATATGGACAAGATTTATCCTGCAGTCTGGACTATGTAAATATGTATTTATTTAGGATTGACCTGTCCCTGTAAATTTAAAATGTGCGTACGTCAAATCTCCAAATTACATTAGATCTGTATAGAGTACGTCAAATCTCCGAAGGACAAAAACTCTCTAATGTACTTCGAATCTCTAATAAACGTCAAATCTCTTAAGTACTTCAATTCTCCAAATAATGTCAAATTAAAAAATCATGACAAATTCTAAAAGGACGTGACATTTGAAATTCTAACACTTGGTCCGGTCCCGGGAAGCTGCTCTTCATATAAATTTAAGACTAAAATCTGCAGGTAGCCCATAGATAAATTTTCTGGCGATATATAGCATCCACGTGTTCTACTTGGTGGAAAAGTTTGCAAGAACACTGATCATGTAGTAACAATCACAAAATTATTTTCGTCATTTAGCTCTTTTTGATTATGTTAACGATTGAGTATAAGTATATACCTTATGTAAATGGAAGTAACTGAATATTTATATAGCATACAAATACATGAAATATGGAGAGGATGTATCATGTACATATGGAGATACGTGTGGAGGACGTTGTTAAGTTTTTAGTCAGTACACAATTGGAAAAAATGTTGTAGAGCTTGTTGTATAATAATTCAATATTTATTCTTACAACTAATCCTATGAAGATATAGCTATAGGTTGAGAAGGGAAAAAGGCTTCCATAAACGAAAACTGGTGTAAAGCAAAGGATTTACTAGACGTACGGAAGTCTTCTGATAGCATTAGAGTATCGAAAACGTTTACTGCGCTGCATGAACGGTTGTATGATGTTACAGAGTTGTATGAATTGAATGTAGTAGGTAAGAGCGTGTTCCTTTATATGTAAACAGATAATTGTTTGAAAGTGACTTGAACTCAGTCACGAACTCAGTCACAACGACGTATAAAGATGTAGAAATTAAAAAGAAATTCATTGTTTCTAAAGATTCCACAAAGATAAGCGATTTCACCGGAGCCATATTTCCGTCAAGAAATAGGTGACTAACGTTAATCTAATAATAAAGTAAATACATTCTAAACTAAAAATAAACTTATGGAAACATACCTGCATACACCAAATCATGTTATGTACGTATATTTACAAGGAAGCATGTATTTTTGGTTTCATAAGCGTAAAATTATGCTCTCTTGTACTTAATAACATACAACATATGCGTATTTGCATTGTAGAACACACGTGGAATATTAGTAATAAAATACAAATAAGTGAAGACCGGGGGAGGATGAAGCAATAGTTTAAAAATAAGAAAACGGATTAAGTATTACACAAGATAAATGTTTATGGGTGTTATAAATATACTTGTATAATTACTAGGCAATAAAAAACCAGGTGCATACTAGCGTGTATCTATCTGTTCTATATATGGACGTTCATATATACTCGAATTGTTGGGAAAATTTGCTTGTATGTACATACCTACGTAGGATGTAAGACGTAATAAGATATTCTACTTAAATAATACAGTACCATAAGGAGATTGAACATATGCGACTAAAACTACATAACATTATATTACGCCTCACCAAATAAATGTAACTATCATTGCTACACATACGAAGAAAGAATGACAAAATAATAATTGTTATCACATGACAAAAACCATGTCTGTTTACTTTTTACTTATGTATAACCAAATGTATTCTAGCTGCTCGTACAAAAGCGTTGTATCGTTTCTGTACACTCGTCGTCGCCTGTGACGTCCTTCCTTCCCCTGCCGACCTTTTCGTCGTCTGAACTTGACCTTAAGGAATAAACTTGATTTGCTGTTTACATTCAATATCCTTGTCAGTCCTAAATGCTTCTCAACAGTTTATTTCTTTTACACGCTCGGGGAATACCATTATGCCTGGAAATGCATACGTGCAGATTTCGTTTAGTTTTTAAAATGCATACACATACATACAACGGCGTTAAAAGTAGGCACGTGATCTGGAAATGTATACGTCTTTAAACATATATTGCAAATCAGAATTTGACATATGTCAATAAATTGGAAGTGATTTAAAAAGTGAGTTTGTAAGGCACAGTAAGTAGTTTAAGAGTCAGAATGTACGATTGGATTTCTACAAGTGAAGAATGTTGAGTGCCGCATGGTGAAAGACGAGTCGCGCCGTATGTATTTATTGTCCCAATGACGCAAGTGTCGCTGAACAGAATGTAAGGATGCAGTAATTGACGTATTGAATGAACCAGAAATTAGAGGCACCTATTATAGTTACATGATTATACTTATATACATATACGTATACGTATAATACCACACTAAGAGCCCCCAAATACACCTGGCTGGCAAAAGTAAGTTTGTCTGCGACCTAACAGCAATCGACTTGGTTTGGGGTGATGAGTGCAGTATATATACCTTCACACGGATCTCCGATTCCGGATGCAAGTTCGTAAGGAAAGTTTTAGTTTTGTGCTTCGAAGGATACCGAGAAGATGAAGACAAGAAGAAGGAAATGTGGCGATAGAGTAGCCAGTACTAAGAAGGGGAGAAGGAAGGGAATGAAGCCTGGTTGCTTAAGATCCCGTCTCTGTATGAAGTACATACAAGCATGCACTCGAAGAGACCAAAAATAAAAAGAGGATGGTTGGGACCCGAGATGGCCCATAGAGATGTATGAGACGTCCGGAAAAAGACATCTGGATGGTTTCCCTGTGTGTGCTAATGTTGATTTATCACTTCTCTTCAAGACCTAGCCTATGCATTTGATCCCTTACACCTTCCTTTACTCCTGCTCTAGAGAAATCAATCAATATCAGAACACGAGAAAACTCGTTTTTACATGAGTTCTCTCTTGTAAACTTTGTTTCTTCACATGGAATCACTTCTCCAGTTGAGTATATGCACCATTCCTTTTGCGTCCTTGCACACAAACCCCTCTGAGTTGCACTTCAGTACATACATATATAGTGTCCACTCTTCGTGAGGATATATCATGATGCAATGTTAAGATAAATTTGCAGAGGCAGCAAAGGCATGTCATTATGTTTAAACCCTGCTTTCCGTCCCTTCATCCTATTCCCAATGCGTTTATTGAATGAATATGGATGTAAGTGTATCGAATTTGTTTCAGGATCTCAATAGCTTTCCACTCAACCGTCAACTCAACGAACATTATCGATTACCAACAAACTGCTAGACATGAGTCATGCAAATATTCAGGAATCATCTCTCTGTAAGCTACTTAGAGACGGTATTCTGCATATTTTTTTATCACATTTCTACTATTTACGGAGCTTAACTTGCTTGATACCTTTTAGTTTTGACTGGCAATTTAAAAATTCCATTATTGTTAATTCTTACACATGCCCGAGCGAGAATTACACCCTGTGATACAATTTAAACTCAACAGTTGTTGCTCTGCTGCCAATGCGAACAGTAAGATGTAAATTTAAACTCAGGTCAACTAAGTCCATCTCAACATTGTTTTGTCAACAACTCCAAGCATGCTAATTAATTTCTTAGCAACTTACAATAATTTAAAAATAAAAAAAACAAAATTGAAGTATAATTTAAAAATTGTAATCTGTAATAATTGCATCTATTTTGCACCTTATCAAATTGCATATATAAACGATATTGCAAATTGTTTGCATGATCTTGTAATACTAGTAAGATACTTCTTCTGATAAAGCCTTGAGACCGTGGACACTTTTAGAGAATTCTCCTAGTTTATAAAATTGGTTCCTCGCAGGCTCCGATCCGATTGACAGACCAACAAACAAGCAGTCAACATACATTATACATCTTAATATATATTTCTTTCAAAAGAAAAATGCTAAAAATAAAACATCTTCTAAAAGTTAATGATTTCAAAATGTGAAAAAATTCAACTCAGTCGACTTCAGAGTCCAGTATGTCTCCCAGGTATCATTCATATCATTTTGCTATGAAGCTGATTTTTTAGGGAGACTAAAAGGGATTTCTTCAGGAATGGAAAGGCCAAAAGAGATGAAATCAGTTCTAAAGAGTTTTCTGTGATTCTCATTGAGTAAGTAACCTCAGAGCAAGCCTTTTCTGAGTTCGCACTACTTCTTTGATGTCCAGGAAGAATGTCAAAGATTGTGGCATTAGCTGAATGGCACTCGTTCATTGAAGACCTGATTTGATCTCATCTCTGAAATAAAATACTAAGAGGACAACAAAATACCTTTTGAATTCTCTGTTTCTATTACTTTGGTAAAATATTTCAGATTGGAATTTTTGAAGATGAGCATCAGCATTAGTATAATTAATTTCATAACTGTTGCAACAGTAAAATCATCAACTAGTAAAATCAACAAGTTCATCAAAGAGGAACTGAAAATAGCAGCTGTCAAAACTTTCATGTCACGATACAGCGTTAAGAAGTTATTAAACGATGGTGCTGTTCTTAGCATTTGATTTTTTTCCTACAGAAATTGTTTATCACCATATATTGTATGCACACAGTGTGTGACTCATTGCAAGAGTAAAGTTCCTTTTCCGTGGAAGTATAATGAGTAAAGTATAAAGATACAGATAAGATAATATCTATCTCTTCTTATATGGTTCCAGTTGGATGTAAATACTACTGCGTTATATAAATTACAAAATTATAGATGGGAAAAATAAGTATAAATTATTCCATTGCCAGGGAGTAGTCAATGGTCAAATTGTGACTAAATGCTCTTGATAGGGATTGTACGATTTGCTACGTCACAGTTGGAAAGCGAGAAACCTCCACTCTCCGCATTTAACCTAACACTGCCTATAGTACATATGTGTATGCATGTAGTTAACAGATGAACTACACAGGAAGTAAAGCTTGGAAGACCAGGTTAGATTCGTTTTAAAAGGAGTTTTTATGCTCTCATAAAATGGTTTGATAGGGTCATCACTCAAGTTTTCCTATAAATGCTTCCTCTATTATTTGCTGTCCTTTCGACACATTTCTTGACTGTAGAGTTCAAAGCCCAAAAATGTATGCGGTCAAATTTATTTTACTCTTCCATACATATACCTATCGGAACTTTTATAGCCATTTCACGCAAATGGGCGAGCACATGGTTATGCATTAGAGAGTTCATACATTGGAGAAATATAGAATTATGACATAAGAAAAAGCATGCATTATGTGGAGTCTCATTATTTTTAATACTTTCCAACTTCTTTCTACTTTTCAACAGCCCAGCGAGCCGTATTTGAGCTGCGTTAACCACCAGGAAAATCTAATTTACCAGCATATAGAAAACCTAATGAAATTATACATGTGTTGCAATATGTGTACACATGAAGTCCTCATATTATTCGACATATAGAATATGGAAGATGTTATAAATTGTTGATCAAATGGTGCGGGGTTACGTCCTATTTAAGCTAATTATTTTACGGTAAAAAAAATTATACCTCCCAATGGACATGGGTTTCCATGGTAGAGCGGCTCTGAAGTCGGCATAATCGTTAAAGGTTAATTATGACATAGAATCTAAGGAAACGCAAATGTCCTTTCGCGGACTTGTATGTTTCGGTTTGAAAGTTTATTTTTGAATGCAACCAAAAGGAAGATAGTGTAAATCCGCAAAGATGTACATACTTAAGAAGATTATAAACTTGCAAAAACATTGAATCTCTCTTTGTCATGATAATCCAAAAGCTCCAAACTTGGAACTTCTTGTGAACTTTTGTTATTTAAAGCGCCAGCACAATATTTGTTGAGCAAACAACTTCATCATGGTTTTTCTTTATAACATCAGTGAAGGATCTTAAAGTACCCATTTCCATACCTTCAACACAGAAGTTTGTACTTTAGCATCCTTCACCGACGATATGTAACTTCTGAGAGGCATGTTTTCAAACATTGCTATCATGTTTCCAACACACACACATAGCTGATGGTACATGACAGATCTCGTCTGGCCCCGAAACTCATTCATTTAGGGGATCAAAAAATAAATTAAAATATTCAAATAAAATTAATGCTCCCAATGTTTTATAATGCATCATTTTACATTGTATTGTCATATGTCAGCTGATCCTGAGGGCCATGAAACTTTGCTTATGTCAAATAGTCTTCATGGGTGCCTTTGTTGATAACATTACGCCTGATTAAAGCATGCAACTACACGCCCTTATCAACACATGATCAGTGAAGTGCACATCTTCATAAACTGTAGATCAATCGGTACAAATGTATGTGCGTTCAAATTAACAAGATCAAAAGAATACATCAACAAGATTTTACGAACCATATATACATACCAGTACGAAAGCAAAGAGCAGCCCAGTCAAAGTTAATATTATACTAAATGTTGTTGACTGTATTCAGGAACTATAAATACACACAAATTCGGAGTATCTTGGATGATTGGATTTGGTCAGTTACAAGTGCATTCAACACAAATCGTCGTTCTAATTTCTGACTCCTACATAAATGCTTCTGTAAGTTGTTAAATATTACTTTCTCAGCTGAAGTAGTTAAAGTCGCCTCAGTTCTACATAAACAATTTAAATTTATAAGAATAATAGTCCAATATTGAGGAGCTATGTGTACATTGACTGAAAATAGGAACTGTACACATAGTGTGTAATTATTGGTTAAAAGCTCAATGACCCCTTTTGATAAGCACCATGCATCTCGTTTATATTTAAATGCTACAAAAGTGTTATGTACAAGTGTAAAACTGATGGCACTCATTCCACACTTCCCTTGAAACCTAAAGTTTCTTGTTGACGATTCAATATAGTAGTATATAGTATAACCAAAGCACAGACGCCCTCATAGTAGTTTAAAGACGACGCAGTGACCCCAATGAGGTAGTTTCAGTAAGTATTTTCTGGTAGCAAAAGAAAGTTAACAATGATTCAAAAGTGTACATTTAAGCATCATTACACTGTGGATGCAAAAATAATGGTATTTTTATGTAATTTTGCAGAACAATTTTATGATAATTACTATTAAATAGCATTAAGGCTCAATGCTTTCTTTCTAGGGTTTGAGTTTTTACACTATTTAGTTCAAGGTGTAGCAAGTTGTGTGTGTTTAGGAAGTTACGCAAATTGTTTACGCTTGCAGTACATTATGCAACATGCTAGCACAAGTTAATTACAGCATGACGTTCATTTGATAAGTCTTGATGGGGAAGTCTGATTTTACTGGCGAAATTCAAAGTATTTTGCAGATTACGGAGAACTTGACTGCAAACGTTTTGAAAGCTTTTATTTATCTTGATATTTCCAGGAAGCGTCACAATTTTTTTAGACGAGTGTTATCAATAACTTTTAAAGTAATAAAGTTAGCAGTAATTGCAAATGTGTAGATACATATATAAGTTTTCCATGTCCCTACTGCATACAGTCCAGTTGTTCCACTGCATTTCTTTTTACCATGTCGGTGGCACATATGTATGTAGCTGTAGCTATAAGTTATAAAATAGCTCACACCATCGTCACAATATTACGGAGGAGCCTGCTGACGATTTACTACTAGCTATTTCATATTTGAACTCCACACGTGCAAATATTATATTTTTCGCCATTTCTTTTACAAGGATGTTATATATGTACTTATATAATTCTGGCATCTCACGTGAAATTATACTCAATTTAATGTTGAAATGAACTATCCCAGCCACCGCTGATACATTATTTGTTATTAGAAACTGTTTGTATGTAAATGATGCGTTTAATTATTTATTACATACAAAAAACAGCTATGTATTCTGCATTTGAGATGCCGTCTGAAAAAAAAATTGATAAAATTGTTTAAAGTATCGTATAAGCCAGAGAGAAAAACTATTTATTGTCACTGCTTCCCTTCGAAACGACTCAGTATACGTGTATACACATCAAATTAAATCAACCGGTTAACATTGTTCAGAATTAGTATTTAAATTGACGCTTTCACAATCTGTTGCAGTTTTATTACCACGATTTGTTTTCATTTTTTTAATGCCAGTAGGTACATTAGTACCTTTATGACGATCTCTTTTTTATTCCAGTAATATTGTTTAGCAAAATTATCAATTTTTAGTAAGTTCCTTAGATAGTATCTTGTACTTGTACATGAGTAGCACTGTAGTAGCACCATATAAAGAACGCATTATCTTCTGTGGATGCATATTACGTTGGTATATCCTCCCTTGGAAATCTTAGACTTACATATATTTTATTCTTTTTCCTGATGAGCAAAATTTGATTATAGAGCCGGAGCACAGAACCAAGTTCAGAGATTGGATGATCGCAGATATGATGAGTCTCATAAACAAACGAAAATGGGCTCCAGTCAGATGCAGAAAAAACTTTATCGCAAATTAATCGTCATATATATAAAGTAGTCACATGATATTACGAATGATATATAAAGTGTGAGGATCATGACTCCGTCATCATGGACAAAAAATCCATCCATGAAACTACTGTTTCCTATATTATTTATATTATTATCCACTTGAGAGCGTAGCTGAGTCACGTCCGAAAAGAATTAAATCCCTATATGTGTGTATACAACACACCAAGTTACTCTTTTAGCGGAAAAGGAAGGGTACGTGAACAGTGTTGGATCCTTTCACCGAAGCATTGATTGCGACTATAGTATATAGTGAAGGGTCTAAAAATGGCTTATTACATTATAGAACAACAGCTTTATGGAATACTACCAAATCCAATAATACCGATAAAAATATTTTTATTTCCGCCATCCCCAATGGCATTCAGTCTGTATTCAATATTGTGAAAAACTCTGCAGAAGACACCATTAAAAATAAAGTGTCTTGTCACTTATTGCCACGGCGTCATATTTTTCATATAATATAAGACCGCCTGTGAAAAGCTAAGTATGATTTTTGATTTCATTTACCAAGATGAAATCGGCCCAACCCATGTATAACTGCTTCGCTTAAATGCTTGTATATAAAAGTTTACACGAAAATAAAAACAAGAAATGGCCTTATCAAAATACAAGCTTCTGTAATTTAATTACTATATCGGCTATAATATCGGCAAATTCTAGTATCCATTGCTGATAATGGGAAGTAGCGGAATGAGAAGAGCAAGAAAGTCGAACATGTCATATTATACGCAATCATTCATTTGGAATTCTGAGATATGGAATTAGTGTGATGATTTGTGGGATCGTGGAATAATGTGTGCAATGCAGTGTAGCGTATTTAATGATGAACATAGTTGAAGGCTACCTATATGCAAGTTGCTCTTTTGACAAGAATATTCTATGTACACACGTATACTAAAGAAGTAGTGCATTTATATAAAACCATAGACTTTGTCATCGTGTAACTATGAACTTGGCCGTGAACGAAAATCATTTCGTTCGATATCCTTGTAAACACAATTTAGTTGACTTTAGGAAGTCTAGCTCTCAGTTTATAAATACTGGATCACGTAATTTCTCTGTTGAAATCTATCAACAAGCTGAAAAATTACATAAGTTTTAACTGAAAATAACCTTCGTGAAGTATACAACGATAACAAAATAGTAACCCGCTAAACTTACGCAAGTATCTAACAACACTTCATATTAATTAATAATGCTTCAAATGACTCAAAAAATGTATAATACATGAAAAATTGAATAAATTCACTAAATTAAGGATTCATCCTGGATAATAATGGAAGGAGAACTGATAAATTGTATTTTTACAGATAGTTCTGACCATTCAAACCCCCATTTTAAAATGTAGTATCGCGTGATTTATTAAATTACACATACATGCATATAGATATGACTTTAGTTTGTATGCCGAAATCCTGAAACATACATATACGTAGATTTTGTTTGTAATATGAGTGCGTGTGACAGCAATTTTGAATAGGGGTAGATATATATAGTTACAACGTGTGAGTAAATCAAGAAATTCTCAAGAAAATTAATAATAAATTGTAGGTACCGGAGGTCTACTATATAGTGTGACTGTACATCTGAGGTAGTATAAGTACTACGTACTGGTTTTTTTCCAGTTTGAACAGATCTTACTGGAGTCCCTAGACGTAGGGTTTGGGTGTACGTAAAGATGAACCTCATTGATAAGGCTGTGGGTTATAAAAGGGAGATGGTAGTTGCAAGGCAAGACATTCGAAAGGCAGCTAGTAGCAGGAATACTGTATCTATAGATATTTGTCAAAATTGTTGCCGTTCCGGTTCATTAAAGAGACTCATGTAAAATAATTAAGTAGCCTTTGCCCCTGCTTGAAGGAGTGTCGCCGTAAATGACTCAAGTTTTAGTGCGTTAGAACATCAGTACTGTTGTGTAAGGCGTTGAATCCAGACACACGGCTCTTTGCAAGTCTCCTTGACAATTTTAAATAAATATTTAATCTGATATGTGCTGAAATTAAATAGAATTTGTGCTAATTGTGCTACTGGCAAATTATATTATCTTCGCATTAAAAGAAATTAAACATTTAATGACTCCTAGGAATCGCTTCGGAAAACCTGTTGCAATCGGAGTAAGAGCTACAGATAGATACGTTTTAGCTTTGAGTGTAATTCAGACTTATTTCTAGTATTGACTTGAAAAGTTTTAAGATTTAATTAAGACGCTGCTGTATACTGCGAAGAAAATTTCAAATTTGAGTGTTGTTTTCAGTGCGGATCTTGTTAGAAATTAATACTTGGTGAATCAAGAAAGTGAGTGGGTGTCATGTGGTGGGTAAATTTGGTCCGGAAAGTTCAGTGGAAATGGAAGAGTTGTTGGAGACTCCAGAAAATGTGTAGAGAACTTCGATTGATGATTCAGTTGGGGGGAAAGAAGATGAGACGAGCAATTAGAGGAGCACAAGCTGGTTTACGACGCTTTGCACGATTTCAAATGTGGCTCATTAGGAAGAAGGATTTAAAACGAAAGGGTCTGTTTGTGCCAGCCGATTTATCATCAATGGAGGATGTAGAAACAGATGAATTGGTGGAGGTCTATGATGATGACCTGAATGTAATCACTATGGGAGCACTTCCTAATCAGCACAAGCAATGCCTAGGTAATCAGGATAAAAAGCTTGAGGACTCTTCATCCGACAGTATTTATAATTTACCTGGCTACATGTCTCACAACTCCCCGCTCCGCTACCGAAGTAAACGACAGGCGACTCCTCACATCAATATACAACCAAATGGACCCAGCAGTAGTAGTTGTCATAACAAGGCTCATACGGCGGCCCAGAGCAAGGGAGGGAAATCACAGCGGCGTCATGGTCGGCGATCTCGTTTCAATGAGAAAGATAGCTACAGTGAATTTATAGAAGAAGAAACATCTCGTAAGTTGACTCTTGTCATATTCATAATTCTTTTTCTTCCCAGCTCCCATTCATCCACTCAGGAGTTGAGTGGATTACCTTACTCATGTAGTAGTAGACACTTAGCTACACATACATTTTCGTGAACTCTATAATCCGAAGTCGGGCCTCGCATGCAAATTCTTATAGCTTCAACTAAATAAAAGTCTGACTGACTTTGATTTCCTTCTAACATGCAATCCCATTTTATTCAAGGAAAAGGCAGATACGGAACAAAGAGCAAACAAATTCTCTCACACTCTTCATATGCAAAATGTTGTACATTTGAGTTCATATTTTATAACCGTATTCATTTCAATTTCATCGCTCCTAGCTACTCTCTCATCCCCCTTTTTAATACAGTTAGAGATACATACGAGTGTGTAGGATCCTTTTGGTCATGGCGCAGTATGTACAACATATGTACTGCTCTTTACAGGCCAACTTAATCTAGTATGATTGTGGCCGTCTATAAGTTGTCAATATGTATGTTGTCCCTTCTCATATGTACTACAACCATATATATGAAGTAGTGTGTATCATTTATACTTCCACTCCACATTTACTCTGTAGTGTTAAATGTTGAATGCGTGCATTTATTTCAATTGACTCAAGTTCCTAATACATTTTTCTCAACAGAACGAAGTGCTTTCCTCGACTTTCTATTTGAAGACTCACCTTCTCCCTCGAGATTCCTCACCGCTCAAGCCCTGCAGAATATCCTTGGTTGTCCAACGTGTCGAGAAATTGTGTCCATTCTACCATCGGATATTAGTTCATCGCGTGGCTGTCGACCGTGTGAACAGTAAGTCTATATTATTCGCTTTCCCGAACATTTCTCATAACTGTCTCCGATCTCTTTTTTCATTACTTTTTCCTTGAATGATTCATGTTTAGGAAAAGTTTGGAGATTAGTATAGGAAAAAGTTAGGCACAACTTTGTAGTGCAGCAGTAAAGTCAGTATTGTTGGCACTGCCCGCAACTATGCAAATTTACATATAATCCTAATGCTCATGTACACATAAAGTAGATTTGCAGCCTGGAGTCTTATTTTACCTACCTTGGCATTGCTAGCAGATATTCTCTTTGAATTTATGTATAAAGACACTGTTTATATAGCGTAAGCATATCTGGGTAAATAAGAATTTAAAAAAATAGAATATACATAGAAAAGAAGGAAGAGAGTCATGACAAAAGAATTTGTTTGTAAATGTTTTTTGGTTGTTTCAAGGTGTCAAGGGTATTTGCCAACTGGAAAATGTCTTTTATGCGAATGTTCCTATGGGGAAACGAAAAGTTTACTTTTGGAGAAGCTGACAATGAGTTCGTGGCTACGATCGTGTCGCTATCAGTCCTATGGATGTCAATCACTTGTCGGCATCGGAGCATCCGACGACATCGAGCACAACGAAGACGAGTGCAAATTTAAGCCACTTCATTGCCCCTTCATGCTCTGTCGTCGCAAATTCCCGGCGGCATCATTAATAAAACATCTCCAGACTGAACATCGACTCTACCCCCATGACGGTAAGACATCTTGATGCATTGCAATTTTACCTGTGATCATCCCTCCTTCCATCATTCCATCTTCATTTTCTTCACTCAGGCAACCGTACTCCTACGACACAGTTAGATTGAATTCCCAAAACAAAGAAGCTTCTGAGATTTAAAGTAAAAAAAATCAGCATACATAATACTGAAATAGGTGCACTGGATTTTGTCTGCATATCATAGTCTTTATAGAGCCTAACTTCTCCACAAATCACGCAACGAAATTAAAAAATGCATGTGATACAAACATGATGTAGTAATGAAGCTCCATCATATTGCTTGCAATTTATTTTGATACAGGTTTTGCGTTGGAGATGATCCCATTTTAAGTGCAGTGGGAATACTCAGGTTAATTGTTACTTACTCTATTCTATTTTACCCATACCTGTCCGGGTGGTGTAAGTCATCAGGATTCATTTATAAAATTCCTTTATCATCTATCGCGTACATTCATAAATCGTTACAAGCAACATTAAATTGTGTAATGTATGTTCCTAGAATTGATGTGTCCTTATACATACAGTAAAGCCGTACGTTTAGTTTATGTAATTACTATAAGCAATGAGTATGATAACCTTCAAGCTGATATGATAACTGATAGCGAATTTATTATAATTTTGTAAGGTAGCTTCTATGTGTTAGTTGTAAGTATAGCTACTCATAAATATAGCTATACATAAATAGTCCTAAATCCCCTTTCACATTTTATTTGTACTGGAAATGCCACGTATACTTTCACTGGAAGTATACATGGAATTAACAATACTTTACATGCTTTGATTAAAATGGCTGCTTCAAATGCTGAAATTATGAATGAAATAAAGAAATGAAATGTCCACGGTCAATAATTTATTATGTTTGCATAAATATAGGGATCAGGTGTGAAGGAAATATATTCTGTTTGGTAAGTAACAAGGGACAACGTGGAGCCCGTGCAAATTACTCACTCGACCCTTGTGCCGTGTCGTGTTACGGCCGCATTTTCATTCTACGGGTTCTCCGACATTCCACTTCCTGGTACATCTGGGTATGGGAATTCAGAATAGATGAAGCTACGGGCAAGCAAGGGGATGAGATTTTCGGCGCCTCCCCATTCACCATTCAATTCTGTCATCCTACGAATAGAGCTTCGGATAATTCACCCGCGAGCCTCACTCTTACCGGGTTTACAGTCCCACTTCGCCTCTCAATGGAAGAAGTAAGTCCGGTTATCTTATGAAGTTTTCTTGTTGACATATAATTAATTATTTCTAAATATTTATATTAAATATTTTAAATTCAAAAAAATCTAAGGCTTAAATTTATTTAACAATTTACATGAGGAAGAGATCATAATATCTGTATAAATAAATTTTACAGATAATGGAGCGCGGACTTTGCATAGTTCAGTCAGAGCATGGCTCAGTATTTGAATGCCCGGAGGAAAATGGAAACTCCATCGCTGTTGATTTCACTCTTACGGTACATCCGCCTAAGGTTAAGCCAGTTCCAGTACCTCGTCCAAAATCCAAGTCACAAACGAAATCCTCTCCCAAACGTGCTAAAAGTTTTTAAGTCGTGACATTTGATGCTGATTTTGAGTTCCTTTTACGATTAGTATTGGTGTGGTATGCTTACAAGTATAATCGCAGTTTGCTTCGTTTTCGAAAAAAAAAATTCAGTAGTTGCTTTTTCTATACTTAATATTTAATAAGTATACATGTATACTCATTATTGTGTGACTCAAGGCTGGGCATGCAATTGATATGATTGTTCTCGAATAAATGTTCGAATGAAGGAAATTTGGAATATGACAAAATATTATACAGACAATATTGCTGTATTCAAAGTTATAAAATATAATTTGAAAACAAAATATACATACCTAGGTTACACATTACATTTTACATATTTTAAGATGGGCTGGATAGTAATTAAACTACATCCATATAATTTTCATTACTACAAGTGTAACAACTTTTGTATGGTTTTTATGTTCTCGACTCGATCGATAATAATTATTATTCCATTTATATTTTATCAACTAGCTAACCGTTATTATTTTATAATTAAACGCACTGCTTTTTGTGGTTCAAAATTGGGAAATAAAAACTTACTCGTGTGTGTATTCACTGTGTGCTTCGCGAAACTTCTTTTCCTTATAGAGCGATTTATTTTCTAATGTTATGGGAATTTCGCATTTTATCTTGGAACTCCCCAATTTTCGGCGTAATTTACATCCACCTGAATCGCATAAGACTAAGGCCATCACTGTCATTAAAATAATATCAATCCAGTGGATCCAGATCATTAATTATTATTATTGGGAATGTAGCAATACGACAATACCCAGCATATGAAGAAAAAATTTGAGAAAGATTTGTGTAGCAACTAGCAACATTGGGAGTCACATTAATGATGCTTTAATTCACACAGTAATATCTCTCGCTTGACTTGATCACATATCTTAATTTGTATCGGCTGTTTCTAAAAGACCATCCAGACTACAGTATAAAGTACAGGATCAGTCAAAACTGCGAAATAGCCTACTTGACATGATTTACTATTCTGGTTGCACAATGTTTGTGCGTGAGTACAAGGATTTGGATCAGTATTCGCAAATGACGAAATAAACTTTTACATTTCTGGTAGTCATACTTAATAATTTACTTGTCTTGTGAAGAAGAAATGTTATGTAACGACATGACTTAAAAGAAATCTAGACTGAATAAGATATGTATCTGACGAAGTCTGTCTACTGATTACCCCATCCTGCTGTCAAGTAGAAATGAATTTTCCACCAATTTGAAGTCTCACTAAATGGAGTTAGAATTACGTCGGAACGGGATTTACGTTGAGAGTAAACTGGAAGTACACATGTGAGTTTCGATGGCGAACAATAAACCAAACTACCGGTAACACTAGAGATCAAAATAGCAGCCATTGATGCCAACTTATGTACATAATAGTGTAAATTTTAATGGACCTTTTAAATATAATGGACAGTGAAGGCGTACCGAACAATATATTTTGTGACTTTTGATAATAACTACTAAATGATCCACCAAGGTCCTTATCATTCTAAATAATTTTGAAACGTCTTTCCAATTCCAATACTAAATGGACAACGTCAACAAAGAATTTACGAAGACACGAGAGCCATCTGGTAGCCTCAATGAAATTTTCTTTGGCGTATACTACTGCTCAAATCTAAAAATGGACATGAGAATCCACACAAAAATATGAACTGATGAATAGGTATTTTGAAAATCAAATGTTTACGTAATTAACAGCACGGATTTATTCATAAATTCACTATAGTGGCAGTTCAGCGAAGACATTGATTTCACCTGTTTGCTGCAAACTGCAAAATCAATTTATTTGTAAACTACACAGTTGCGGGAACTGCTTAATTGAAACTAGCATAACTTCAACAATAACTGACTTAGTTATTATTCTCATCCTTTGGCAATGGGGGGATGGTAGCATTGTAAGTCATGATTCCAGATGTGTTGATCTGCAAATAAATAAATTAAAATAATAGTCAATAATATCCTACCAGTATTTTTGTTCCACTTCAAAATAGACATGCTTGCTTCTTATTCCTTGTTCTTTCACTCCCCTACTTTCTCTACCTTGCAAGACTTACATGCACTGCCGAATTCAATAGCTTCTCCTGGAACTTTCTTTCCCCTGCAGTAAATTTTACATGCGACCTAATTACTTTCTTTTGTGCTTCAAACAATAACCTTTACAAATTCATGCATGCTCCTTTCAATGGATTGATACAAAAGGGCGTAACTCTCCCGACTTGTCAGAACTTAGTTCTGTAACTAAAAGACCCGGAAGAATTTACTTCGGAGCGAAAGTAATAATACTATTTTATTAAAATTATATTCTGCCGTGCCAAAGATTAAAGAGGCTTACAGCAACCATACTGCCGACGAAAAATGCAATTCCCAAGATCAGGTGGCGGTTGTATTTACTCTGCTTCTTGTTGTAAGCCTCTTGCCAGGGGCCCTCTGGAAGTGGAAGGTCATTATAAACTGCGGGTTTAGGGGAATCACCGTAATGTCCGTGTCCATGACCTCCCATCATCCTGACTGGAAATTAGAACAACGCCAATGCAAGATCAATCAATGGTTAACACTTTTAAGACAAATGTGCCACATATTCAAACGGTTCAACTACAAATGAATTACCAATTAAATACAAAATAAGTTCAACATAAATACAAAAATAAATTCAAAACAAATTCAAAATGCATACAAAATAAATACAAAATACATACAAAATAAATACAAAATAAATACAAAATACATACAAAATAAATACAAAATAAATACAAAATAAATAATTCTAAGCAAATTCCCAGTAAATACGAACAACATAAAAGCAAATATATGGTAAACCATGATCCCAAACACAGTAATTTCACGGAATTGTGTATATAAAGAAACTGATATACGGGTGAAAATATTAAAAATAAATTGTTATTTGGAAAATCCAAATATAATTTTGAGGTAAGTGATTTGCCGCACTTACGTGAGTGAGCGATACCGCAAGCTTTGATAATTTCGGTTTCTAGAAATTGAATATTCATCAGCAAAGTTTTCTTTGTTTACCCCGCGACTACATCACTCGTCGGTTTAAATGTTTTATTTTTACTATTAAAGCCCTTGAATATTCAAACTGTTTACTCGCTTTACTGCACTGAATTCTGCATTTATTATTGCGGTCACAAAATATGTTTGCCGTTGGTTTTTATTTCTCTAAGAATTCCATTTGCTGAAAATTCCCAGACTTTGCATTTATTTTCTGTTTTTATTGTCCCACGTGTGTTTTACTGTATGTATTGCTGAGTTGACTGTGTTAACTGTGTGTATAAAATATATAAATTGCACAAAGTTCCTCTCTTTTCTTATTTTATTTTAAACGATTTGCAATTAATTCTTTTTAATATCAAACAACTTGGAATTCCTTTACTTCGGATTCAAATTTATAAAAAAAGGGTTATTTTATTTTTATTTATATTAGTTCATTGTATCACTTAACCTCGAAATCTTTTTTAAAATCCAGTAAATAAACAGCCAGCTTGTAAACACAAAAATTCTTTTAACACTTTTAATTGACGAAGCTGCTTGTACTACTGCAATTTTGCATCTTTGTTTTTGCAGTTCTGCACTCCCGCCCTATTGAAATAATAATAATAAATTCCCAAACCAACGAAAGGATGCACAGAATCGTTTTATTTTTATTTTTAGCTTTTTTAATGTGTTTGTTATTATTATTGTGTAGTCCAATAGATTTTACTACGACCCATAAGCGCACAAATTAGGGCACACGCCTGCAACGGAAACCACGTTAACAAACAATGATGAGCTTTGGGGTTGATTTAAAACAATGTGTGTCGTCGAGAGATGAGGAGACTGCAAGGAGATTTTATTGTTTTACTCTGAGAGTGTGGACAACTTGACGTCAGTTGTTCTTCTTCTGTATGTAATAAGTATAATGTATAGTGAAATAAAAGCTACGGCACAAAGAGCAAGTTCGGTCGGACTCCAGGGATCCAATATTATTAAAGAACCCAATAATAATAAGCCCGCTACCATACTACCACGGAAAGAAATATTATAACATAACAAAGCCATTTTTGCATGAAAAGAGGATTTAAGCCGTTGAAGAGTGGAAGAATCCATATGCAGTAATCCATTGCAGGAATATTACTTGTTGCTCTAAACTCTAAAATAATGGAGAGAGAACGAGGGAGAGCGCATGGATGTAATAGACACTTAATTTATTTTATCGGTGTATAATTTAGACGGAAATGTCCAAACGTGTATATAGTTTAGCCATTACGAGTTAAACTCACGGATTTACAAAATTTAAATTCAAAAGTTAATACAAAAATTAATACAAAAATTAATACAAAAATTAATACAAAAATTAATACAAAAATTAATACAAAA